>JAQGBY010002006.1:0-25419 GCA_034698785.1 Mycogona germanica | reverse complement strand
GCGAGAAACTCTCAAATAAAATAATAGAAAACACTCTATTATTCGATAAGGACAACTAACTGAGAACCATTGCAACATAATTGTATATATCATAACTGTGCATGGAGATGCATCGAGCAGGGTTCGATTCCCGGAGCGAACGTTCTCGTTTATTTGATTCCGGAGTGCCCATCAAATATATGTTTTAGTTTTGAAACACCCCGCAGTATTCGAATACATTACAGCATTACAGTGTTCAGCAAATTAGTCGCTACATATGATTTAAAAAATAATTTAATAATGAAATAGGCCGAAGACACGGGACATGGTGGAGGTGGTGGTGGTGGTGGAGGGGGGGGGGGGTTCTCAGGAGCATGCATAGAGACGAGCAATTCAAAGATAATGCTTCTCGATGACGAACACCAGTCGTGATTCAGCCATCTCGATAAGGTTTCTTCAATGTCATCGTCGTGTAGCGCGCGACCGCCGGTCTACACGAACCGGATAATTTAATTTAAACTGCGACGATTCTAATTGCACTGATATTATTAATGAAATTTCCAAGCGAGCACACACACACACACACACATATGTACATGTACACTTGAAGTGTGTGAATCCAGCGCGGCGAAATCATTTTGTTTAGCCGCCGCCGCCGCCGCCGGCCGTGTGTATTTTTGTATAGCAGGAAGTGGCAAGGACAGAGCCACCACCAAATCACATGACCGTCGTACAAATGTAATTGACTAATTAATTGATAATAAAAACTGCTGACATATCTGTTAATATGGGCGTCTCTCTCTCGCTCGCTCTTTATGGGCTCGTACAGAAGCATATCGGTCACAATTGCAATCTATACATATCCGAGCGACGTCACAATTGGACAAGAACCGAAGAACAATGTGCAGAGAGGCGTCACGTGACCGTAAACGAGCCCAAACATAAATGTCGAATTAACTCTTTGTCTCTTTTTCTGTGCGATTCATTTCTCTTTGATGGCGTGACAATTACAATGCATCACGTGATTCTAAAGGATATCCATATTAGAAGACGACGTGAATCCAACTCCTCTGCCAACTTCTAATGACGACCAAATCATATGACTTGTTTTATATTCTCTTATGTGTGCATAACTAACTGCCATTTCGGACGCGCCCTTTTCGCAACTTGGAGCGCACATTGTCTTAAGATAAAAGTGCTAGTTCGTGACACTTGTGATCAATCAAACGGCTCCCCCTGGCGAGAAAATTTAATTACGTTTATTTGTTTGTCCACCGATAAGTATAAATACGAGGAGTACCGCACAGTAAAAGATCAAGACTAATCGCGAAAAACAATTATATTGAGAGAGCGAGGAAAAAAAACATTTCCCATAATTTATCGCTTCCAACGACAAATTCGTTTATCATGCATTCAAATTCGGCGACAAAAAATCGAAATTGTAATTGAATATCGTACTAAGAGCACGAATATTAATCATAATCATTTTGCTTAGACTTTGACGAAAGTCTGTTCAAGACATTAGAACATTAGCGTGGAAAATATTCGCGTATATTTTCAGATATATTGGAAAGTGGCAGCAGTTAGTTAGATCAACATTCATAATGTCATCATACATCTGCAGATACATATGGGTGTCTCTAGCGGGTTGATGTATTCCTGTAAAACTGAACCGTCCATTTTGTGAGCTATTGATAGCTATTTCTTTTATTTATTTTTTCTTTCTCTCTTTCTGAACAAAAATCTATATATAAATCGTGGCCACGCACACAATACTGGGATCGAGGGGTTCGTCAACTAGCATGAACCAGAGCATGCTTTTATATTTGTTCAGTTAAAACAGAAAACAACCACTACAGCGAGGGACAGACAACGATTCCCGAAACAACGAAGATGTCCTAATGCGATCAGAGAGCTAAACGTGGAAAACAGACGGCTGCAAATAAAGGAATCAATTTTATGCAAAATTTAAATTTAAACAAACTGAAAAGATAAATTAGTTTCAGGACAAACAGCAAAGGATTATGAAAATAAGGAAAAGTCATATCCCTACCAACATATTTTCCAATATGGTGAGCAAAAACGTCATTTCAAAACAATGACAACTTCTTTATATTTCCGGAGCACGACAACCCTAGTCACGTCTAAGTTTTCAATCCGGTCTGCAAAATAATTTGCAACATTTTCGCCAAATTAAAAATATAAATATAACTTGACTACACGTCTTGAGAAGTGTGACATGACTTGAGAGAAATCCGTGAGAATTGCATCGCACGTTTCCTCACAAGATTTGTGTGGCTCGAACCAGTTCGAGCCACTGCGAAAAACGTCAAGAACGGATTTGGTTGGGGTTTCCCAATCGGTCCAGCGTCGCCCCGGGGCTCGCCGTCGCAGCCATCGTCGGCCATAACCTCATTGGCGCCGGTGTCTTTGTCCGTAATTTCAATCAAGCGACCTCAATGGACACCTTGTTTACATCACAATTCGCGCAGACCCGGCCGCCGTGATCCCCTCACTCCCCCTTCATCCCCATCCCACTCCTGCTTCGTGGGATCGACCATCACGTAACACAATGAGTGATGCTGTGTTGGAGACATCAGAAAAACACGTGAGGCCATCAGCAGGGGACCAGGATTGGGGAACTCGGAGTTTGGAGTTCAGAAACGGTGCAGTCAAAATGTGGTACGTAAAAATCCATCAAAAAAGCATTGAGATTCGTGAGACGGATCGTGAAAGCAGACCCCCCCCCCGGGGGACAAACGATCCAAGAAATCCGATACCTATTTTACTACTGTATTATAAAATCAAATTTTGTGATTAACTCGCTGTATGCACTATTGTCACAAATGTTCGATCTGGCGCTTCTGTACTAAAGGATTGGGGAGGGGGGGGGGGGGTTGATTGAACCCAAATCCAAGTCAGTCCTTCAATCAACTGAGCTATACCGAATCGCACTACTGAACTTATTTTGAGCGAAAGGTTTTCCCTGCAACTCTTATTTGGTTGCTTTCTCAAGTGCGGATAACACGCTGAAGTAAAAAACCCCAAAGTCCGATAATTATCCGAAGACGCGTTGGCGGAATGAGAAAGCCCGGTTGCGCTTCGTCACGTCAACAATTGAGTGCAGGTGATCTCCGTCGATCACGTGACCCCCGTTGCACCACCACCGCAATTAAGTCACGCGCAAACAAAGATGGCGTCGACCCGAACGGAAAGGATGCCGAGTGGGGGCCGAAAAAAGGATAATTAGGTGGCGACCGCATGATAGGCTCATCGGGCGGTAATGAAACATTAGTGTCAGCCCGCGTAACGAAATAATCGGACCCCCCGTCGCCATTGCTGGAAACGCGCACCATACATAAGTCCGTTATTAAACAACTTATTCTCGTTTTGACAGCATTTTTCTCCCTCGATGAAAAAAAAAAATTGCTCTGCCCATTTATCAATCGGCGGTCCGGCCCCGGACGACAGCTTCCATTCATCCCGAACCATTGTTTCGATCGCCGAAGAGAATGGCACGTCCAAGTCACGTGACCAATCAGTGTCCCCGGCTCGCGAGTGAAATGAAAAAGGAACAATACGGACGGCACGAGCTAAGCTGGCCAATCAGGAGCCAGCTCTGGCCACCACTACCACCACCACCACCACCGTACACAGTGACACAAGTGTTGCCAGCAACACGGGCGGTCCCCTAATAACATTAATATGCAACGGTCGACGAGGCGAGCCAAAACTTGGGTGAATACAGCAGCAATCTATTGAACAGGTGGCGTTCGGATCCGGAATAATTAAAGAGTGTTGCCAAATGTCGTTGTCGGCAACGCATTTCCAGCCAATCGACGAGTGGAATAAATAAATCATTATTGACGCGCTCAGCAAAACACAAGCACAAATCATGTACGTGTAATTGTTGTCGCTTGACAGGACCAGATAGAAAAGTCGAGAAACTGTGATCAAGCCACGTCCGTGTCACCTTCTCGATCTCTTTTTTTATCTAAACTGAATATTCAAGCTGGCAGTTCAAAAACTAGACACGAATCTTTGATTTTCGATATCTAAATGTCAGCTCTTTCGGCAGATCAGGCGCAGGCAACCGAGTCCGCACTACGACAACCGCTCGGCCGCATTGACCCACCTCACTTAATTTGCTCGACTTTGACGGCACATTCTCACCGGGTATAGCGAGAACTGCGCATTGCCCGCACCGCCCCGATCCATCCCTACACGTGGATGATGGATCCACAAGGAACAGGTGACACAGGCAAGGTACGTGTTTTCGTATCTGGCATCACTGTCGATTGCCGAGGCGATATGATCGAGAAAAAATAGTTGGCCGATAAGTAAACAGAAGCAGCGGCCAAGAAAGGAAAGCGGATGCAAGAATAGAGCTGGGGATGAAAGATGTGGGAAAGGGAGATTGTCGGTACGTACGTGTATTAAGGAGGGTGGTAAGGGGAGGGGGGTTGACGAAGGTGAGCGAGGGACAGGTAGGCAGTCGCTTTGAAAGATCCCCGGTAATAACAACACAGAAATTCGACTAAACAAAATGTCCAACTACGTGACGGCAACGCTGTATTGAAAAACTTTTAACAGTATGAACTGCTTGTTCGCGCTTGAGTTACAGAAACTACCCCCAAAAAACAGTAACTAAATTTTTATAAAATTGTTTTTTTCTTCCTCGGTCTAGTAATAAATAAGGCAACTATTCATTCAAACATTTCTGTTTGGCCCTTTGTCTAAAGCTAGATTATTTACTTCAGTTCGGTTGCTCAGTTTTCCCTTTTCTCGAATATACTTGATATCTTGCCATCTTGGTCTTTGCGTCCAGCATACCATTCATCACTAATCATAGTTTATTTACGTTAATATTTGCTTACCTGTCGTAATGTTCATTCGAAAATCCAACAGAAAAAATACATCGAAATCGATTATGACCCATTCGGCGAAAGCTTACCTAAAAAATAGAGGGAAAAAATTCATATTAGAGCATGCCTGCATACCTTGAATTGCATTGCGAAATACATCTACAGATTATAAAAATAAGCAATAAAAATTCCTAATAACAAGAATAAACATTAAAAATAAACTAAATACACATTATATATCTCAAAAACCTAATCGGTGAAGGCAAAAAAGGGAAATAAATATTTCAAAATCAGCTAATTTTGATTTTTGAATTATTTTAAATTTAAGCCCGGTTTAATAACTATAATAAAAAGCCCATCTAATGCGAAACTAAGAAAAACTTATGTTTTAAATATTTTCCCCAGAACACAGATATGTAATTTCACAAATTCGATAAAATTACAAAATAAAAAGTCTTCAAAATGGTGGCTTTAAAAGTTGAATTCAGTTAAATTGCGTCCCGGTAGCTCATGTCCGGTAGCGGTAACATGACACACATTCGACACACATACACAAAACTCGTCGACAAACACATTCTAAACTCCCCCCTTTACGTTTGTCAACCCCAAACAGCTCAGCGGATACCAGATTCCAAAATGTGGAAAGGAATTGCTTGCGCACAATCGCTTGTCTTTAAAACTTGAATAAAGATTGGAAGAAGTTGATGGCTGTGGTGAGCGCGCAGTGCATGCCGGTAAACATTACTTATGCACGGCACGACAGGGCCAAAATTTGACACCCCACCACCCCTTACTCGCCTCCCCCTCCTCATCCCTCCCCACTTAACCACACTGGAACCCCCTCCCCCCTCAACGCCAGATCCTTTGAAAATTACTGGCTGAAATCAGCGACAAAAGCGAGCGAACGAACGAGCTCTACAAGAGCGAAGGGAAAAAAATGTTCTCCTTTCGAAGATAAAGGAGATCGGAGGAGCCCGGAGATGATCGGGAGCCGTCGACCAGAATTTCATAAGAACAGAGAAAGGGAGTTGACAAGGTTAGAGCCGAGAGGGGGCCAAAAACAAGACCAAAGGGGACAAAATTCTCCTTAGCCAAAAATCCTCCTTGGTCCGGAGTCAGGCTCGTCTTGAGATCACACGACCAAGCGATAGGTTTTTTAAGAACGAAATGATCACGGACCGACATGTCTGGAAACATCAGAGGATTTCTGAGTGAGAAATTTAATCATAATATAATGTATCTTATCACATTTATATTAGATCGACATTTACAATTATTTTGCCGACAACCGAAGTTATTGGGTCATCTTTGAAAATGAAGAAAAGATTAAAATAATCAACAGTCTAGCTTCCAAAGAAATTAACATAACAAAAAGGTTCAAGATTTGAAAGTATATTTGGACAAGTCAAACATTGATAAAAAAAACACTTGGTTTTTAAGAACGATTGGCAGAACTGAAAAAGATTTCTGATTGAATTCCTCATTGGGTCAAAGGGTTATGAGGGTGATGACGGAAATCCACAATGTGATCGAGATGAGACACTCGAAAGTATTCCTGTCACAATTCCCACTATTTCATCTAGCCCCGTTCCGACTTCACAAATATACAACGCACAATAACTTTGAATAAAACGCTGTTCGGAATGTTCCCCGGCCGGGTTCTCGGGAGGATAAATTGTCGAATCCGGGGCACTGGATACGTGGACCGATACATTATCCGGGCTCCACAGGTAATGGGCAAAGGGAAGATGGCGGTGGGTTGGATTGGACAAGGAGCTGAGGGGATCCACCAAGATAAAGAAGGCCTCGACAAATAAAATAAGTGGGTGGAAGTGGTGCGGTGGTGGGGAGGCGAAGTGCTCCTTTATGTGGACGACGGCGACACTAGCGCTGCAGAAAACGTACACCAGTTAGCGCCGCCGAGCGATATGCCCCTTAAGATAGTGCACCTCACCACCCCCTTAACTAATACCGCGCAGCGCCAAACGAAATGGAAAAAAGGTAGGCTCGTTGGGACGTGACAAAACAAAACGAAAAATCCGAGTGGGTTGGTGAGGGGGGCTAACGACGTGAATTCAATGACCAGGGGGTGAGGAGTTCCAACATGGGACAGGCTATAAGTAGTCGGATCGGTGGAACGGTATGACAGGTGAAGGTGCAAAAGGGGAGGCGTAAAGGGGAGGGAGGCAGCACACACGTATGCACACTTTGCTACTGCATCGAGTAAAGTATATACCCTTCGCTGGCCGAACAGACTTTTTAAATTTGTTGCATTAGCACAATTTGGGATCAGCAATTTCTGTCCCGGAATAAAAGAGCATTGTGATTGGTGGACGAAAGTTGGAAAAACGCGACAGAAAACTAGGAGTGAAAAAAGATTTCCCTTCCAGAGAGAATAAATACGCGTAGTGTACATGCGTATTGGGCGCACAGTAATTGAAAAGAGTCGGCTATACATGTAATATCGATACCGGCCCACAATCACCGAAGGCCGTCGCAAACTGGACAACAACCCGGTCAAACATACGGAACAGCAAAAAAGTTCGATTCAAAATGATTTACTGAAAATTGAAAACAATTTTTGACATTAGTCGAACAAATTGTCGAACTACCTTTGATGCCATGACGGGATTCGAACCCATGCCTCGTAAACTGATCGTGACGAGGTGTGGGCAATCCCCGGCATAATTTGTCCTACTAATTAATTTTATATACCGTCGAGCATTTCAAGCAGTGGAAAATGTCTAATTAGGCGATGAACTAACTCGGTCGAAAGATTTTGCAAAATTAATCCGAATAAATTGTATATTCCAATGTATTTAACGAATAATGAATTCAACTGTGTTCGTCTATAAAATTAAATTGATTGTTTAAACCAGATATCGTATGCATGATCTGAAGAGATATTGGCAATTTGAAATTAAATTTCTCTCATATTTAATCTCATCATGAAACTCTCTTGATTTATTTTTGCCAACTGCATATCTCGTATCACGTAGCTGTATATTGGATGTCTAGTTTGCGGACCCGGTTGTTCAATGGTCAGAACTTCTCCTCTTAACAAAGGTTCGGCCATTACAGTTATTATTGACAGCGCAGGTAATAATGTACGAGACGATTGGATGAGGGAGGAGAAGAGGGGACACTTCTCGTTGAGCCGCAGCCTCGCTGGCCAAAGAGAAGGGGAAAAAAGACAGATCTAAGATATTGGCAAGGTGTAAAGGAGAGAGGACAAACAAAAAGATCCCATAGTTCTGCTACCCGCCACCCACTTCTACACCCGATGCGCTCCTGTACTGTTCGAAAGCAAGAAACTGCACAAACACCGCTCCTTGAAGCAACGACACTGACAAATATTACCAAAAACATCAATATGAAAGAAAATTCCTATCATATTCATTCTCTCGTGGGTCATAAAGCAATATTTGTTAATTTTAAAAAAATGCTTTCACGAAATAACAGACCTCAACAATCTTATAAAACTTCCTCATAAAAAGCTGAAAAAGTGTGCCTATGTCAAAACATTCATTAATATCTATCTGCTTGATCATTGTTTGAAGCGACCAACACATTTACGAAATTACAGACAATTGATTAATATTTACAAGTGTACAGCTTAAAACTCATTTTCGATGCTCAATTAATTTGTTGTTAGTAATTTTTTGTTTCCTGTGACCCTTCTGTACAACGATTGTGAAAGCCTTCATAAATCTAGACGTTTTGAACTTGCACCAAAAATGTCCAAGGCGCGACCGCAAAGGTGGGAAAGGGTATTTAAAAGCTGGGGGAGGAGGGGGATTGAAGAGAAAGCGAGGCGAGGGGGGGGGACATACACAATTTTTGTTTCTCATAAGTTTCGCTAGATTTGGTCCTACGCCGTCCACCCATCTCCTCCCCCTCACACTGACCACCCCCCAAACCCCACCAGCACCTTCTCTTCTCTTTACCAAAGAAGTTCGACATTTCTCTTTATTCGTACGAATCTCTGTACAGGTAGAACTAACGATCTCCTCGGCGAGATTGAAAAGAGGCAAATTGTCCGAAAGTCAATGTAGACACTCTTTCTCAAACTCCTTTCATGCATTTTAAAGTAGTTCTGATCGCCACGAAATAAGAATAATAATAGAGCGGGGGAATGACAACCGAAAATGAGAAGGGGATAAAATTTAAAAGTGAAAGTTTTCCATCCAAATCTCACCTTTACAACAAATTTATCCCCCCCGGCCATCACCAAAAACACTCACCACCCACCCAATCATGTTATTCCATGTCTCACTTTTCAGAACGATTCAGCCTCGCACCTTCAACATATTCGGCTCAGCACAATAAAATGTGCGCAAAATAATGTACAACAAAACAACAGAATGTCAGAATTAATTTCATGGAATATTATCTTAGAAAATTCAGACTTGTTCGATCTAGTAATAATGTTATTTGCAGATGTACAAACTTCTAAATGATAAAAAACAAGGGTTGTTACTCAATCAACGCACTTTTACTTGCTTTAATAAACATGTATTAAAATTTTACTTGTGTCATCCCTCTAAATTAATAGTACCAGAAAGTAAATTTTGGCAACTGTCCTTAATGTGTTAATCTTTCCTTGGGCATCCTGCTGTTTGCTCATTTTTACATATGGGTTTTCTCCCTATTTTCTTTTTCTTTCGTCTATCTTCCTAAATTGCCTTCCGTTTATGATGACAGATGATTTTCAGATATTGTTTGCCCTTTAACGATATTGTATAATTTCTTCTGTCACCTTGTATAATAATTTGAATGCGATCATACCGTTAGTGTGCTTTGTTTTATACCAGAGTCACAAGACGTACTTCACCCGTTTGTACATATTATTTTCTCTTCTTATTAGCTCCTGGCCAACTAACTCATGTAATTGAGGTCAGGAGCCTTTTGCGTTGTTACTTTTTTATTTGTACAATTGTGGCAGTAACAATTTGAATTTTAAAAAATGTAATTATCATAGGCGCCATTTTTTCCTTCCGGAGCTTAACGCCTCATAGATGGTGGCTCCCTCTCGCGGTAGTGCAACAAATCACGTCTGCCCACTTGCGGCTCAGGTTAGAGTTGCACGTGCGCGAATCTCGTTCGCCGCGTTTCCGTTTCGTAATTATTGCTATCGACAATGCGAAAACTAGTCATGAGCAGCTTGTCGTCGTAAACTTGACTGCAGAGGAGGAGCTTTGGCCAAATGTACGGGCAAGGGGTTCAAAGACGGCAGCAATAAAAGAAAATCTTATATATATTTTTTTCTTCTGAGAATCTGGTACAAAAGAGAGATACAGGTTTTTCGGGCTTTAACACTTTTTTTTTGTTGAAAGAGGTAAATAAAAACGCCAATGAACTAGGGGAGAAGTTATTTTTAACTGGGCAAACAACTTGTGTATGTACATTTCAGATCGTAAAATAATAGTTGTATTCTATCTCGTTTGTTCATCCTTTCAGTCCTATAGGGTTAACATAAAAAATGTACGGACAGACGACACCGTTTACCTTAAAACACGCACTTTTAAACAAAACTGTCAAGCGAGTGGAGTAATTATTCCTTGACAAGAACGCGAAGATTTCTAGATTTCTACGTGCGAGATATTGACACAACCTATCTCGACAATTCCTTAGATGACCGCTGACTTGACCCACGAGTCTCTCGTGAAGACCCGGCGCCGCCACTCGCCCCCAGCGAGGTAGGATCGCATTCGGTTAAACTGCTACACACACACACACACACACCACCTGCCGTAATTAAAGATCGCAGTATGACGTCACATCTGCAGCTACCAAATCCTAAATTATGAGCATTTTGTCGGGCAGCGCGGTAAAGAGCGTCGGGGGTCGACACGAAATTCCGACGCATCTAATATGGCGATGCCAACGAACAAAAGAAGGTTTAACGAGAATCGCGAAACCCCATCCTTTGTCCGAAGGACTGCTTCATATATGCCCCTACCCCCACCAAGCCATAACCTCCTACTCCCACCACAAGAACGCAATCAGAAAATGCAAGTGAGCATGTATAAAGCAGACAATTTTTTTTCTCAACGTTTATGGAAACGTTTTAGATGTTGGTGCTGTGTCCGGAACAGCGCCGTTTTTGCTCTTTCGTTCGGTGCTGTCCTGGACACAACACCAACACATAATATAAAATTATCCGGAAACACGTATATCCAGATTTCCTTTTCCAGCCCTGAAAGAGTTGTGCATCATTTGTCGTGACGCCAGCATCGACTGCTTTTAATCTAGTTAGTGAATGGAATAAATTAGGCATGACATTGAAAAAAACGAAAAAAGTTCGAAAATCACAGATTTTAAATGACTGAAATATGCAAAATAAATAAATAATTTTAAAAAGTATTAATGTTTTTTTTTACAAACCACTTAATGTAATTTTCCATGATCTATATGAGACAGCTCATGGCTGAGGTGCTTTGCCCCTTTGGCAAAACGTGTTTATGATTTAGGGACAGACTAAATCACAGGCCACCATTTCACTAGGCGAGGATAAAACTGTCACGTTAATGATTGGGAAGAATTGTTATTAGTCTGTCAGGAGAAATCCGACAAACGTCAATCGTACAATCGTATATCCAAAACCCAGAAGCTGTTATTCCACAATGCCAGTCCGATTGCCGATTCGTATAATGACGCTGGAAATACATTGAAACATTAATCACGTCGAATCAATTTTGTGTTCTGCAATTTCCTAATGCAATCTTGTCAATTAAGCGTCGCGCAACGCCAGATGCAGGAGTGCGGCCCGCCAGTGGATAAGGTTGGTCGCCCTCTCCCCTCTCATATTGTTCTAGCAATTGCCCCGAAACGTTTTCTTTGGAAATGTGGTACCAGGTAAAAAGAATAGTGTATTCAGATTTTTGAAAGTAATTACCGTGATTTCTGACATCTCCTGTTTAGGAACGTCATGTGGACATTCAGTCAAGGGCATCTATGCAACGGCGGGCATTTGTTGGTGGCTAATGGGGAAAGTTGAAACGCGTGCAATACAAAACGTCACCACCGTTTTCGAATTTCGAATAAAGTGTGGTCAGATATCAGCTGCGAGCTGCCCATCGCCGCCAGAGGGAGCGCCAGTCCACGGCGCGTGCACGTGCGTAACAAGATGGCGGCGTTCATCTGAATAATGCCATGGTATCGAGTTTCCGTGTCGGGTCTTTTGTAATTAAAGGTCTTGCGTTATTAGACGGATTTCACCAAACGCAATAATACTAGTATATTGAATCAATAGATGTGAGAATACACGGCGGGCGCTTGTCTAAACTAATTAATTATTCACCGCTCGCGCGTGCGCGTGTGTGTCCACGTGAAAGGCGATGACGCAGCGCCACATCACCAGCGCGCTCGTGACGTCACGATGGCGGAAAAATCAACAAAAACGACGAGGCTGGTTTTAACGACACCTGCACTACACAACAGACTTTATTATCTCTTCTCTCTCTCTCTCGAATAAACGCGTTGGCAATAAATAGGTTTTTCTGATTGGCCAAGACACGGGGTTGCACGTGAAAATGATAAAAGAAATGCTCCCCAAGGACGCGATTCGCAATTAAGTGCTTATTATTACTCGGCCTTTCAGCTAATACTATTATTATAATTTCCATAATTACACGTATTAGTCCGTTCTCCCATACCATACGCGGAGAGATGTCTGGATTGAGAGAGAGAGAGACAGGTAACTTATAATTGCATGGGGTGACAAACAATGAGTGAGACCTGAAAAATGGGCGGACACATTATCTCTTTCTCTCTAGCTCTCTTGCTGCAAAATACGGTGGCAATTTCGAGCAAGACGAGTTAGTTAATATCCGTGACGTTCGTGTAAACAGGATTTCTAGAACGCACGCTGACACCCGACATCTGGGAGCACAGGGCTCAAGGACAAACGTGTGGACCCAATTTAAGACATGACAAAACTTATTAATAACATATTTTTCTATATAGTCTCTTACAAAACTAATCCAATTTAATTGTTAGTCAAAGCCATTCCAAATGTTTAACCTGATTGAGATTCCAAATGACTCGCAAAAATGCGAATAGAACGAACGAATCATTGCCAAATCATATTACGCCGGGCAGCTGAACTGAATAATTTTCTATTCATTCAGGACTGAAAAATCTTCATAATTTTGCAAATTTCGCAGTGAAGGTGAAGCTTCGCAGAACGTAGAACGCATAACGCCATCTATTGGAAGAAAAAGCGTCAGCCCATTAGCGTCAGTCCTTAGCAAAAACATGAGACGCGATGACTGCCAATATCTATTCCCTCCCCTCCTCCTTCTCCAAGCTCTCCGCCCTTACTGTCCCCCCACTCAACCCCCCCCACCCACCCACTATGCACCTACCATCGATAATTCTCACCCAGAGCTCGAACAAAGCCATTATCCGAGGCTACAGGATGCGCTGAATGATTAGAAATTAAAACGGCAAGTCATGCAAGTAAAGTAGTGACCACAGCAACAGGGGCCACGCACGGGGAATTGCGGGCCCCAAAATAATATTCGAGTGGGGGTTTCCACATTAATAGATTTCCTGGATTTTGCTAAACTTTAGAAAGTCAATTTAATTGAAATCCATATTTCCTGGATTTTAAAGAATATCTCGACGTCCACATCAGTGCAACTGGAAGAATCCGAACATGATTTCAACTTCCTGTTCTTGGAGGGCCGGACAGCACCTACGTCCGCCCTTCTGTCTGGCCGACCCAGATACAGCAATATGGCACGTGAAAGGGAGAGGAGGTGAGTCCAGGGGGATGTGGGATGCTGCCCGGAGCTATACACACGGATAGACCCACCTCGTTCCCATCCCGCCATCTTTTTCAGATAAGCCCATCTTTGCCATGCACGACGCAGTTGCACAACTCCCCCGCATTTCTTCTCTTCCCAAAAATTCACCGCCCTCGCGTATTGAGCGACCGTCCCCCCATCACATGATCCTCGCCATCATCAACTAGTCCAAAGTGATGGTCGCTCCCACTAAAGCCATCCTCCCCCTACCCCCGCAACGCACGCCCATTGACATCGCATCTGAAACTCCATGGACGTGCAACATCATGCACGGACAAAGCCGGCCCTCGCATGTTATCGTCAAGAAAATCGAAGTCAATAACTGTCACGATGGTCGGTTATAAATAAGTCAGCCCGTTACATTGTTTGAGCTGAATCCATTTAGTCTTTAAGAAAGACATGGGACGATTGCAAAAATAACCTTAACAATGCTAAGATTAAAATTTCAGGTGGCAATGTGGAAATAAGATTAATGTTTGACAGCCAAACATAGCTCGATGATAATATGGTTGTGAAATAAGTTAAATTAACGTTTTGAAGGTAGCAGGTAATTCGTAGGATTGAAACGTTCGAACTTCAGTAGGGCGTTTGACATTCTAAAATCGAGTCGCTCGCCCTCAATAGGGAGCCATTTTGAATCAATTATTTAGTTTCCTCCATGACAAACGCTATTTTTTTCTCTCTGATCGTGGAACACAGCCCGTAGTTTGCAATTTCATCGGCCACTTGTGGGGTTTGGCTTCGTCAGCTGACCAGGAACGGAAACCCCCTCTCAGCAGCACCACTCTCCCGCTCCAGACGGGTGTCCTCCTCAGAATCCTCCTGAGATCCAATGTCAAAAACTGCAAGTCTATGGCAACGCCAGTAGCGCTCAAATTGCGCATCATCCCATAATACAATCCATAACTCAATTTTTGAGTAATTCGTCACGAATCAAAAATATCCGCCACGTATGTGATGTGAAAATACACAGGAAATCAAAATGAGTTTTTTTTTAAAGTTAAGGATTCCACTTCCGGCACCTGCTCTCTCGTTTATTCGATCCAGACGGGATAATGAAGTTCCACGGTACGTATTTTCCTGCAGCGAATTAGATCACATTTTTAAGTTCTAATTAAAAGAACGGGTTTTTATTTAATCGGTAGGGTCCCCTGAGGAGATTATTGTACTGCTTTGTCCAGTTTTCTCCCCAGCTGGCCCCTCTGCTATTCCACCATTGGTCCACGTATTTAACCGAGAGTAATTATCGCACCCTGCCGACGCGCACCAATATTTGAGTTTCCGCACCCACCTCTTCCCATCACGCCCCCCTCCCACTCCCTCTGTCCCCTCACCACCACCACCAGCAACGATCCGAACGTGCAGACTACGTGCAGTGATCGACGGACAGAGTCTATCCATTTCCATAATGCATACTAATAATGTCTTTATCCCCTTCAATCCTGTTCCCTTTGGCCGGACCTTGCGCTGACCCTTCCCCCGAATCCGCCCCCTCCCACTAATCTATATCACTGTGGAAACTACATGCAACTCAATGCGAAGAGCTCACTGTGGGCCCATCCCCCATCCCTCCTGAATTGCTAGAAATAAAATGGGGTTCGACCAACGTTGTTGTGCCTTTGCAGAAGACTAAACACCAACCAATACTTGTTCGTCACGGGCTTATCGGAACAAAAGTAAGATCAAATGAATCAATTTTTTTTTAAATCTATTGTTTATTGCAAACGTCACATAAAAATAGCATATTTGTACTGTCTTGTTGATAATACAATAATAATGCAAAACTGACCCTTTTTGTGTCAACTGTAATTTTCGAAGATTGTGATAAACTTCCATGTTTGAATTTACACTCTTGTCGCCGTTTTCTCTGATTGCGTCTAACAATCGCCTCATATTACAATATTCTCGTCATATCGGCATCACCTACTTTCTATGTGAGTAATACAATCTATTTAAGACACACTTGTATAACTGTAGGTGTTTGGAAAGTTTTCCATTGCCATCTAATGACAGGCCGCCACCGAAACAAATATTTCGCGTTATATATACAGGGTGACTGATTCGAAATGTCACCTCTAAAAAACTCGTCCTAACAAATATGCAACGCATTACAAATTAATGAACCCCTTGACAGGAGAACTATACGTTTGAGCCTATCAGGGACATCATCCAAGACGATTTAATATAAATAATCAGTTCGAGAATCTGCGTGTGTCAAAATTCCAGCGTCTCAAACTGGACAAAATTCCACAGTCAGATACTGAACCAGACGACGCGTACACCCGAAACACGACAAAATGTTCATTAAAACAGGATAATGCCGTGAAGCCACGTAAAAAAATGATACTAAAAATGTTGCTACCATTAATCTTGCTCAGCACAAGCTTCCCTTCTCCCCTCCACCCCCACCCCACGCCAGATTCTTGGTGCAGACGCCAGGAAGGAGGTGCTGGTGACACACGCGTGTCTTGAAATCAGAGAACATTCCCGGTGGATAAAAACGTAGCAGACATTCGTGATTTTTACCCCCACTTTTTCCCGGCGAACCGAACGAGACGCCGCTGTTAGGAATTGGGGGGGGGGGGGACAACGTTTCTCAGAACTCTGGGTTAGTGTTGTGTCTGTCTGCATTTTTTTTCTTCATCCGGCCACACTCGCATGTAGTTCATAGGCCTAGTTGTATATAAACATAACTTTTTTGTCCCTCTTTTAACTGTCCCTCTATTTTTTTCCCGGACTCATGGCTTGTGCCACACACACACAACTTGGATCTGTTTCTCATTTTTTTTGTCTACAAGACTCATAACCCGTACAGAAAAAATGGATCCGACCCACGCGCTTCGCCGGATTCGCCACTCGTAAGTTAGTCGTAACACCCTCGCCCTCGACAACTACGTCATCGCACGAGCTGTACCGGGCCACAGAGATGGCCGTGAATAAAAAACGGAACGATCATCGGTGAGCGGGATGGAGTGACATTGAAGGTCACAACGCGCCCCCCCCCCCACGCTAATCACAACCCGCTAACCGCTAAACTACAGCCAATTGTGCCATGCAAAATGAAAGGGGTTTTGCAATTAAAAGGAAATCGACATCAACTACGATTGCAATTTAAAGGAAAACGGTAACATACACCTTATATTATAAAACAAAGGTTAAAACTTTCTGTTCGGGAAATATCTACCGAACGGCTAAACGGAATTAAATGAACCTGCAGATTTGACCTCCGCATAGGTCGGCTAGCGACGGAATTTCATATCTATATTTTCATTATTTCTTAATAAGTTAGCCGTTTAAAATTTCTTACTAATCTACTACTCGACTGAAAAACAAAATATGGCGTCTCCACATGAAACGAATGACGTTGTCGATTTCACGTGATAACAAAGCACACCAGATTACAATTCCAACCACATACATTTCTATTTCCAGGAATACTATTTTCCAAATAAAAAACAAATAAACTAAAATAACATTGTCGTTTAAAATTTCTTACTAATCTACTACTCGACTGAAAAACAAAATATGGCGTCTCCACATGAAACGAATGACGTTGTCGATTTCACGTGATAACAAAGCACACCAGATTACAATTCCAACCACATACATTTCTATTTCCAGGAATACTATTTTCCAAATAAAAACCAAATAAACTAAAATAATATTATTAAAAGAACAACATTAATCAAATAGATATTTGTTATTAACAATTATTTTTCGATTAAATATATCAATTAACAAACGTTTGGAAATCTCATTTTTTTAAGTATAAAAATGACGTGCTGAGGAGCCACAGCATGACGTTGTAGCACGTGAAAATTCAAAATATCATATACTATCTAGATAAAATGGTGTCGAAGCACGCCGAGTCGGATGTCGAGTTAAGGACGATGTCTTAAGGACAAATAAGGCTGGGACCATATTTTCGTCTTTCAAATTTAATTCTCAACATCAAATTACGTAATCTGCGCATGCGCACAATCCTCAGGTCCACTCATTCTGTTTTGTGCGCATGCGCAGATGACGTAATTTGGTGTTGAGAATTAAATTTGAAAGACAAAAATGTGGTCCCTGGATAGATACAGCAGTGTAATCCGACAGTTACAATAATGGTGGATATTTGAAAATAACTATATTGTTAAGACATCGTCCTTATACTATCAAGGGATGTTTTTACAATTTAGTTATGTCGTTTGCTATGTCGTTAGTTAGTCGAAGGGACTTTTGTACTTTTTCGTTTAACTAAATGGGGGTTGGTTACTTGAAATTTCATTTTGCTTGAGTCAGTGGGATGATAACTTTCGAAAATGTGGCACCTGGACTGCGGAGTAGGCGAGTGGTGCTCTCAGGGGAGGAGGGGTTATGAGGAGAGGGATGTTGATAATCGGATGCAGCGCAATATGAGCTCGGGGGGAGAGCGGGAAAAAGGGGAACGGAAAAAATGGATGCGCCTAGAGAGAGTGAGAGAGAGGAGACCAGAAAAAATGGGGGAAAGTAATCTGGGAGAGGTCTTGCGGACAGAGGTGCTGTGGGTGGGGGAGAAAGGGTGGTGGGTTGTGCATTGGGACTCGCTTGGGAGACCCGAGACTGGGACGGTTGGGCGAGCACTAAAGCGCAGTTATTGCAGCAACAGTGTTGAACCAAACTAATCTACTCTTAAGAAGGGACACGGAACAAAAATCGACACTTCCGTAATTATATTTTGGGGAAAAAATGCCGAAAATGAAAGAACGAAATTTATACGCCTCGTCCCACAGCAGTTGGAAATTGAGAAGTTTTCAATGACACTAAAACTTAAACAAACTGCTTTTAAACGCAGGCATATACAGAATCAAAATGGAATTGTGAAAAACAGTCGAAAATCTCTTTTTCAGAAAAGAGACTGATGTGTCGATATTTTTTGACAGTGTTTTTATTCAGAAAGCTTATTTCCATAATTACATTTACTTTTCCTCGATAAAACGGTTCGGATATGTTAAAATTGGCCAAATATAATAACGATATCATTGGGGAGGGGGGAGGGGGATGGACCTGATGATCCTGGCGAAAAAAGTCGAGAAATATATGAGAAACACTCACAGTCTAATTGTGAATCCCCATGTGTACAAGGAGAGTTTTAGGTAGCTGTTCCAGACTACAACTTGGACAATCAGAAAAGATAGCCATAAAGCCTCTTAAATCGATATCGATAAATCGATGACGCCCAAAAACCAAAATAGGGATTTTATGGAATTGCACTTCGACCATCTATTTTGTGATGATGGCCAAGCACATTTGCGAAGTTCGGCTAACCAATACACTCTGTAGATAGGTATGCTGTCATTTTTTTTAAATGCCCTAGTTGTGACGACATTCTAGTGGCGTTTGAAATATTGTCGTCCGTTTAATATCTCACAATTTAAAAAAAATACGTATTTTAATACAGTCATTTTTAATCAGTAATTAAAAAAATTGATTCTTGAAATTCAGCAATAAAATTTAAAAAATTGCCTGTACCATACACATTAAAAATAACAGGAGACGTTTCCATTTACCTTACAGGGTTGTACGCTATTCCAAAGGCAGACCGCATCAATAACAAAGTAATCCATACGAAACCAACTTAATTACAAAACATGAAAACTACCTAGGTAGGGATCTTTAACGTGAACCTGATATCTTACAGACAAAGGTTCCACGACTTTACTTCCATTCTGAAGTAGTGTTTCGGAATTTCACTCTCTGGAAAAATTCCAGAGGTCCCATTCGGGAATCGAGCCCGCGTCACGGGCACAGATGCCGTTCACTACGATCACCACTATGCCACATGAGACCCTACTATCAAAACCTCGGGGCTGGTTCTCTCTCTGCCAGAATGACTTAACAGCCAACCCATTCAATTGTAAATGACTGCCGTACTCATTTTTGGGTTTGTTCTATCTTGAGTGTGACTTGAATAATTTATTTCACATCATGTTGTAACCGTTTCATAGGGTTAAGCAGATTTTGTCAGTTTCAACGTGGATTGTAAAATGTGTCAATAACGGTTGTTTGCGGACACGGTGAAGTGCTGGGGCTGCGGCGAAGGAAGGAGGACGGCGACGGGTTGGGGGCGTTCGTGGGTGTGGAGATGACAATGCTGACAATTGAATATTGTGCTATTGTTGGATATGCATATGTCAGCGCGAAAATAAAATAATATAAAAATACGCAGGCAGAGTGAACCACTTAAAACGCGCCACTCACATAATGCAGAACAGACGGCGCGCGTACACACACACAGTACTAGAAAACTAGATGAAGTTGAGAGATAGACTAAACGTCGGAACGATACACTTATGAGGGAGAAAAAACTCTTTTCAGTCTACAAATGCATTTCTTCCTGACACCTGCAGCCTTCATAGGTTTCTGCCCACACACACAAAGGGATAGATAAAAAATAGAAAAAGAACCGAGCGGTGCATCCGAAGCTCCAATTTGAAGAATCAATTTGAATTCCCTCCAAAACGATTTCATTGTTTTTATCCCTAGATGGGAATCTATTTTAGGTCATTTACGAGCTCGAACCCACCACCCTCAGATCCGCAGGCAGACGATTAATTGGAAAAAGGAGCCCCCGAAACCAGAGTAGAACCACGCCGCAAAAACCAGCAGTACCTTTGAAAAATGTGTCCATTCATTTGGACAAAATCCCTTTGTACTTAATGAAAATGGGGTCCCCCCCCCCTACGGTCTGAGGAGGATGGTTGCACAAGCACGAAGCAGCTGTATTCCACATTTGCGAATTTTACATATTCTTTATGATGGTGGTGGCGCGAAATAGTCGAAAATGGCTGCGACACAGGAAGGAACAAGAAACAGCAGAAGCAGGAGGGGTCAGAAGGCGTCGTGAGGCGGTATTTATACAAGGAACGGAGGATATTAAAGCGCAAAGACAAGTGTCGAAGGATGTGGGTGGTGATATGGGGGCGGGGGAGTTGTGGGGGGATGCGATGGACTTGTCTGCAAAAACGCTAGACCAAAACGAGAGAGCGAGACCAAAAAAAAAAAAAAGAATTTTTTCTTCTATGGGGGGGAGCGAGAGGAGACGAAGGAGATATGGTGTCGGGAATCTTAGAATCCGCTTCCGAAAGAAATACGCAGTCGCCGAAAACGATTTGTACTTAATGTCAGCGGAAAAATCATAAAATTTGGAAATGCTGCAGTTGCGGTGATTGTGAGGGGTGGCAGAAAGCTGTAGGATAGAGGATTGGAGGATGGGAGTGGAGAGGCAAGGGGTGGTACAGTTGTTCGTGTTGGGGAAACCGAGTCAAGTGCAATAACCCTATTCCAAAGAATTCTAAAACTGTTCAATCGACTGATGATGTTCCTAGGCACATAAAATTGATCCAATATAATTTTTCTATCTGAATATTTAGTAGCGAAGCAGTTTTAATGACATTTAATTTGGGAGACACATTTTAATACCACTTGACGAACTTCCCAGTTGGTGGTCTAGTAGATAGTGCGTTTTGAAGACGGATCAAAAATGCTGTGAGTTCCGGTCAGAATCGAGTCACACATCTGGTCTCATAAACATTTGAGCATGAGGGTGACCGAGTTTGACGTCATCTCAAGTTTGGCGTCCTTACAATAGGCATTCCACACTTGTTCCGTCATCTGGATCTGGACACTTTCTGGAACAACTAGCTTATTTAAAAGCCTACAACAATTGATTTTCTTTGACAAACCGGAAGATATGGATAAAACCCAACTATTAGAAGACACTTAAAAATAGAAAATATAATCGTTAATTGTTTTCGTGCGACTCTGCTGCAGCGCAAATCTGCAAGGAGGAGGAGGAAGGTCAGTTGACTGGATGGAACACCTAAGAACTTTTCAGTAATATTTTGTACGTCGCCGACGTGCTCTCGCTCCCTGAACCCTATCGAGAAAAGCCAAAACCCTCGTAAGCCGACACACGCAACGACTATCTTCACCCCCCCCCCCCTCCACTCCCACCACCCGTCTCGTCCCGCTGCTGCCTTACCCCCAAGGAGCCACCATTAACATTCACGACACACGTGGACGATTTTACTTGAACAAACCACAAAATTTCGAAGCGCGGCTATAGTATGTGGATATGTGTGGCTCCGTATGATGGGGTGCCTAAATCTGTGGCCAAAACCCACCAAGAGCGGTCGTTACAGTTTGCATCCACCTGAGACCGGGGCCCCCTCTTCAAACCCCCCCCCCACTTCCACTCAACAATCGTCAAACGCGAAATGTACCAAGAAATAACCAAAACCACTTTCCCCTACAATTGAGGAATTCTAGCTGCTGCTGCTGCTCACTTGACGACCATCAGTTAGTTCTTGGTAATTTTCGCATAGAAAAAATGAAATCTAGAGCGAAACATTAAATTTATATTTAAAGACGATCTTGCCCTGAGCAAGACTATAAAAATCTAACGACTCAACTAACTCGATAAATATAATTTCCCCGTTGGTTTAACCGGCTTTTCACTGGCAAGTAACGAATCAAGAATTTCCGAAGAACCTTTTCCAAGTGACAAAGAGAGAAAAAAACATTGGCAAGCACAAATAAGTAAGAATTAAACCAGCACACAGGACTCGGGAGGATAAAACGCTTGTTGCGGTGAATGTGAAAGGGATGTAGTGACTGGGGGAGGAAGTGGTAGGGGGCGTTACAAGCGTCGTGTGGATTGGGACGACTTAAACGTTGTGCAAGCGAAAAAAATCTATATGAGGATCATCGAACAGCAGAACTAACAAAAATCCTATAACACAGCACTCCTAATGGCACATTGCCGTCCGCCACAGTCACAAACGATTTTTATATCCGATAAGATGATGCTTGAAGTTTCTTTTAAAAACAGCATCTTCAATGTTGCCCGTCTCTTGAGCTGTATGTAAGGCGCCCTCTGTCGGTTCGTTTGTGAACTTCGTGAAGCTGAAATATTTGAATCACTTGTTCGCTTTTGAAACTGTAACAATTGTTTTTCCTGACAAAACAAATACAGCAATTTCGGTTGAAATTTGCAGCTTGTTTGAATTTGTGTGTTTAAAAGGTATTCTTACTTTTTACTTTATAAAATACATGAGTTGATGACAAAGTTATATTTCTTCTGGAAAAACAAAGTTAGAAAATAAAGACCATTTTTTAATACTTTAGACACAATTAAAGAAAATAACTGTATTAGTAGTGGTTGTGTCCTGAGTCTAGAAGAACTTATTTAAATTTATTGAATTAATTCTGTGACGGTAATTTGCTGAATCACAGTGAAGAACGAATGTCAAATAGACGTTGTAGAAAATAATGTATGATTCTCCATATCTCATATACCTGTACAGAGACAATGTTAACAACGGTAACAATGCTAATGTGATATTTTAAAAAATCAATCGACACAATCAACGTTCTAACGTCACTCCACGTAGAGGAATCGAGAACACCCAACTAAAAAGGTAGAAATGTAGAAGACTCCAATTACCTAAACAAAAACGCTTACGGACATAAACGGCTTTTCTTGTTTGGAAATAAAGCCGCCTAATTTGCGCCTCGATGTCTCATAAATTATGATCAAGGCAAACGTAGCGTCAATTTATGCGTGCCAATTCTATACGCTCGATTTTCTTTTTCTCAAGCGAGTGCCACCATGAGTGATTTATTTTTGACGACGTTTCCATTTGAGAAAGCATATGGCGCCCACAGGAAATATCTTCGTCTCATTTTCTATCGAGCAATTTTTTTTGCTCAATCGGCTAACAAGCGTCGGCCAAGCTGCTACACGGCAAAATGATTCCAACATAACAACATTACCATAAACCAAGATTTGGATACAATTTAATACAGCATGAGCGAGAGAAAAAAGAAACTTGTAAGAAAAAAAATCAATTATTGTAACCTACATTCCGGCGACATCGTCCGCACTTTCAAAAATGGATTCCATGAACTGAAACACGAAATGGGTCTTATGTTCACGTCGACCGAAAGGTGTAGTTAGATTTTGGGCCGCGTCTAGTGGACGCTATGACGTTAAAGAAACCAAATAAGATAGAAGCTTCATAAGGAGTTCACGGCTGGAGCGTCTTTTAGCTCACTTTTACTGCATTGTTCCCTGAGGTGACCGCCGGAAACGTCTATCGAAATCATAGGTTTCATCGATTATTTTTAGTATCTATTTAATATCTATTGTTTTAAATGTAGCAAATAGCATCACAGGAGATTCTTCTACACTATTTTCAACAGTACCAGCACCACCACAAGACATTATCCAATGGGTTAAATACTTTTATATAGTCAAGCCCTTCCAAGATCGTGCAAGTACATTAATTTCTAGTCGATTACGTCGATCTGATTATCCAATAGCCAAACGCACCCCATCCACACCAATTATGTAGGTCCACTGTGTTCCTGGCAAGAGAACCAACCCCCGAGAGGTTTGATCTACGATTACAAAAAAACACCTCAGAATGTGGTTTTAAACGGTAATAAAATGCGGCCATTTTGCCGTGGGCCTGCAAATATTAGGCTTGCTGTTGGCACGAGCAACGCCCCGAAAACCGACCGACGAACCAAACAGACGAGTTACCGACCATACACGAAAGACTACCAAATTTTTACGACTCGTTTCCAGACATTACAATAGGGCGGCTAATTTATTTATAAAAAAAATCGGTCGCCTTTATGTAGAATAAAAGTGGCATTTCCAATTAGGATCGATTGAAATGTAAATGAAAGTCGGAAATGAATTTTTAAATGTGTAACCAGCAGAATGGTCCAATAATGATATTGAAATATTGAAGAACACCTAGCGTACAGAGAATATTAGCAGATATCAAAGATTTTCATCTTAAGTGATTTACCGGCAAACTTGATTTATTTCCAGTGTATCCTTTTTGTACAGGTTATCTGAGTTTTAATTACATTTTTTTAAAATCTAAAACCTGTTTTGGAAGCTGCGTCTGAAATCAAGATTCTTTTAAGTTTGGAGCCCGTGTTTCAATTTATGAATTAGAAATAAATATTTTTTTAGCATAGATAAATCACACATTCCAGGTTTACAAATATTGAGATGGTCAATTTAATTCGAGATTTCTTTAACCAAGATAGTAATTTGGTGTGCAAGATGCCGTCAACTTTCTGGAACTTTCTTGGCAAAATGGACTCGCTCCTCACCCCCCCCCCCCACCCACAACCCGCATAGATGTCCATCAAGCGAACAGAGCCAGTGTGGACTGTGGAGTGACCGAGGAGTATGCGTCCCGAGCGTGGGAAAGGTAACCGCACACCGACCGCAACGCACACACTTGATTGATAAGGGGCGAGAGAGCTCCAGTCAGAACAATGGCCATCGACGTCAGCCCCCGTCAACCCCGTCAGTAAGACCCGCTGCTCGCACACATATTTTTGGACCCGGCGTCTTTACGACCCCGCGCGACACGCAAGCGTCCTTTCAAGAAGTTCTCTTACCTGTGAGCACGTACGCGAGCACCGACACCCAACCACCCCTGCTCGGTAAGTCACCCCCCCCCCCCATTTACCTCCCCCGGGTTTCCTTATGCACCCTCAGTGCCGTACACCTCTCGTCATCGAAGTCAACGAGCTGAACGTCTTGCCACTTGTCTTACAGTATCGTCGATTATCTGATAATTATAGACTGATCCGATAAAAAGTTTCGAGTCCCGGCAACGTTGTGCGACTCGTCGTAGCGCAGTTGGTTCAGCGACGGACTGTGGTTCGGCGGTCCCGGGTTCGATTCCCGGCGCGGGCTCTCGATT
>JAQGBY010002005.1:0-25425 GCA_034698785.1 Mycogona germanica | reverse complement strand
AATAATATTTTACTATTATTTTTATTAGAACTGGTAATTGCGAAAAATATAGTTTCGTGCAGACCACCACTCGGTTCGTCTCCTTCATTCGGCCTGTCCCGAATTCACCATTTAATATATTTAATATACCTATCTATTAATTAATTGTGTGTGTGTTTTGCTGCTATTTTTTATCTGCCGAATAAAATTAATCTCATTTATAGTTTGAAGAACCCGGGTCCCCGGGTCTGTAAATCGGAATTGTTGATAATGGAATTAATGCTAAGAGGTGGTTCAACTGTAGCAAATAAGCAATTGTCAGGACAGCTGATTTATGCTGTACGAGATTATTCTTAAGTACGAGACATCATAAGCTACAACTTTCAAGATGACTTGTTTGATCAGAACGAATAATACAGCCTTCAAAATTGCGTCTACATCTTAAAAGGACTATGATAAACTATGATGTACTATATGAAGACTATGATTCGGTGATTATGACGGAGTGTAGCGTGGTCAGCCATCGTGGTTCTTACAGATATCGTTTCTTTCGTCGTATTATTCTGTAACTTTCGGATTATTGCCGCTATACTATCTAGCATTATGTCTCTACTTAAAAATATATCCGAATCAGCGTGCTTCTGCACTTTTTATTTGATAAATAAGATGCTGACAAAAATAATTTTACATGTTGCCCGGTTAAGTGGAGACCTCTTAAAATTGAAATTGACCTTACAGTGCACCAATTTATTGCGCAAATGGCGTAAACAGGAATTCCTAGTTCTATGAATTCCTTTTCTTAACCCCCTTAAATTGTAATTCGGAAACGCCGACATGCTGTACTACACAACGATCAATGTGCCACCATATTGCTTTATATTGCATTGAGACTCTGAACAAACACACCCCTACGCGTAGACAGGTTACTTGTAGACAGTTATTTGCGACATAGATTCGCGTTTCCAGCTATTTTGGAGGTGGTTTATGGGATGTCGTTTCAAGCGGGGAATGTATCCGATTTTAGTGTCGCACCGTTGCCGGCGGAATTCATCTTTCAAGTCTGTTCGCTTGGCGCATTCGAATGTTTTTTCAACTGGGTTACAGATTGCACGTCGTGTATATGCAAAAACAAGAAGACTTACCGATGCCGACACTCCATTAAGCAACGCCCCGCGTGTGGGTTTTTATTTTTGGAATGCGCGATATAAATCGATGGTTCATTCGTTTGCTATATTTTTCTGGCACCGGGTACCATCATCCGCTGCGAAGCGAGCCAGAAATCGCAGCGCCCCCCTCTTTCACGGTCCACCGCTTCCTATCCATAATCAATAACGATAATTCTCAGGCTGGCGTGCCCTTATTTTCTCCTGAGAGTTCCACCCAATCTGTCCACTCATCCTCGATTGTTGCGAATCATTTCAAGTAAATACGTAATAAGTATTAACAAATCGGATGATGGTTAGCTTCCCTTGAGAACTCTTGATCATTGCGTGATTGCCTTCAACTCAGGAGCAGCTTAAAATTTCGAAGATTGTTTAACTTTGCTAATCGAATCATTTTTCCGGAAAAGATAAAAAATCGAGAAAAAGTATTTTGTATCGAGAATATAAGTTATTAAATTTTTATTATTTCACCGTGACATAATTCTTGATTGGGAGACTCGGAATAAAATATTGAATTGGAATAACATTACCTTTCCCCTAAAAACTAGCTGGTGGTACGTCGCGCACTTTGGAAATTGTACGATTCGTCGTAGCCCAGTTGGTTTAGCGACTGACTTTGGTTCGGCGGTCCCGGGTTCAATTCCCGGCGCGGGCTCTCGAAAATTTCGATCCCGGGGTACTGGTCGTTCCCCTCGCATAGTGCCTGAGCACCATGAGGGGACGTAGCGCCTGTAGTACGGTTGACTACAGTTGATTGGAGATTTTTTTTAAATTCTTTCCGTCTAGAGTAGATAGTTTCTCGACAGTTTCAAGGGTAGCTAAAAATAAAGCATTTCTCCATGTAAATTATATGATCCGGAAGTTGAGCCCAGTTTTGATAACCACCACAAATTGCACAATTGCAAATTTTACCCACAAGCAGCCCCCAAGAGAGGGGCCTATGGCGGGGGTCAAAAGACCAGTAAGAGACAGAAATGGATTTATTTTAAAAGGCTCTGGATTTGAGGCTTTGACAGATGTTGTCTGTCAGGTGGTTGGTCTATTCGGGATTCATAATTTCAGGGATTTCAGATTTGAAAATCGTTAGTCCCGGTTACACAACAACACTGATCGGTAAGTTTGGTCATTTGTGGGGTGGCGTGGCGGCAAGGTGGCCACGTGCCATCCCCATTATCCTCCTGCCACCTCGCCCCTGGGACTTACCTTTCCCCTCTATATTCCCGTAGTGCACTCCAGGGGAGCTGCAATCTCGGAAGCCGCGGCGCTTCCGCCGTCGCTGAGTGCGTCCTGTCACGCGAGAGAAGGAGAGAGTCAGGGAGGGGTCGTCGTGTTTTTGTTGCGGGGGGCTGAGTCATCGTACGATGGACCTTTTCGGGTGCTTTGGGCGGGGCGACCTCCTGAGGCCCGTTTCCTAAATACTTATTTTACTCGAAAGTCGCCAGCGAATAAACAGAATAAGGGTGAGTCTGTGTTGTCGACAGTCTGCTCTTTAATCTGAATCTAACGTAAACACGTTTCGTTCCCACTAACCGTAAAGATGGCTGATTAATGTAAGATGCAACATGTATGATAAAAGTGCAGAAGCTTTTTTTTACACGCCATGGGCACACTAATTATTTCTTGCAACGGTCGAGGCACCTGCTTAATAGCTTTGTTGATCCCATCCTAGTCCTAATATTGTCCTCCACACCCATCACATTAAGTCCCTAAACGTGCCCTTCAAACCTGTGGGATGAACATCGCCCAATAGGGTCTTACCTGGCGGGATGGACATATGGACGTATGTGGGCGTGCATTTAGGGGAATTAATTAGTGAACAGGAATTAAGGTAGAGCCATCAGTCATCCTCCTCTTGTCGGAATCGGCTCGCGACGGTGGATCAAAGGGGGGTGGGATAGAGTCGTAGATGAACGGGATGGAGAGGCTTACCTGGTGGCTGGGGGCGGGAGTGGATAGTAATGATGGTGCAATTATAGTAGTGTGGACTGTGTTGGTGGACGGGATAGGTAGGGGTGGCAGTGACACATGCGGGATGGTTAGGACGTTCAGCGTCACTGGACCAGGGACAAGCTAATTAAAAATGTGTTTTTCGAATCGAGGTGTACGACTTGGGAGATTAAAGCAATTCTAGTGGAAGTTATTCGACCTTCAAATGGACTTTAGCATCACTTCCCCAAATGGCTTCACGACTACCGCTGTTTGAGCACCACGTCAGAGGCATCACTGTGCAATCCACAAAATGCAGAGTGTCGTTCTCTGCACTTAATTTTCGGTTTGCTTCGCCGAAATTATGCTTCAGAAATTGATTGAAAACAGAAAATTTATCAAATAATTCGCTGATTATCTTTTTTAACAGTTGACCACTCCTGAAAGGCGATGAGAAACAGCAACGTTGAATACAGAGTACTTACTTGTACCTGTCTGAGTACGATGGATTTATTAAGAAGAAAGTATCAATTAATTTTGTTGGATGCATGCTGTGCATTCTTTTTTAAATGTTTGTTACGGAGATTCACCGTTGATTTAACATCTTAAAACTTAAAGGTGGGCGACCTGGAAAGACTGTGCTGCATATTTCAATGGATTGATTGAAATTTTGTAAGCTATTAACGATTTTGTATGTTTGGTGGTATATGATATTATGGGGGGAAAACATTATGTTGGGTAAGGCTGAGGGCAGCAGAAAAAGAGAAAGATCACGCATCTAGGGTAGATGCGATTAGAGAAAGCATAGGACTTAACCTGCGACAACTACGATAAGCAGTACTCGATCGGAAACATGTGAGGGAGAGCTTTTTATCTACAGGGTAACCAGAGGTCGGAAACGACTTGACGGCACATAACACACACATGTTCGGTTGTTTGTTTTGGAACACTTATGTTGCGATATTTGTCGATTTTAAAAATCATTTGGTTCGTTTCTCAACGTTTCGTTCATCGTGTGCGGGGATTTATGCATATATGTGAGTTTCAGCAACCTACCGCTAGAGGAAACATCAAACGTGCTCTTAGTTTCTGAGTACTGGGTCTCCCGTCCTCTCACTGGTTTTTCTCTCCATCTCTCCGATCCTTGTGTAACTAGCGGTCGGACGAGAAATATCGTGCTGGGTTTCTCCCAGTAGAAATATCAGAGAAGAGGCGGGTGGGCCCACGCAAACTGTCGTAATAATTCTTGGTTTAGGTATATAGGAATGGTGTGTGTGTGTGTGCCTACCACCTCTATCTTCGACCTCATCTCTCGGCTGCATCGGACCGGTGAGGTCGGACGAAGACGTATGGTCCCGAGTGCCTATTTCGGCATCTTTGAACTCGCGTAAATTCTACGAATTTCACTCCCCTCACATCCACGTGATTGGTTGCTTTTGGCGGAAAGCCGGGTGACGGTCTCGGCACGAGCCCCGGGATATTGAATTAACGGGATAGGTTCTGCTACAGTCGTGGCGATGTTAGATGCGCTCATAGTGCGATCAAGGGCTGAGCAGAACTTTAGAATCAATTTTTGAATTGTCACAGGTTTATACAATTTTTTTTGGTATACGTTTGTGTGGACGCTTTTTAATTAATTTTATCTAATGGGAGAGAAAGTAATTTATCTATGGGCGCTGAATTTCTTCATTTGGCCATTTTGAAGGCGACCAAACATGTATGTTGCAATTATCGACGGTAATGGCGCTCTGTTTGCCAATTTCCAATTTATCTTAGAATCGATCGGAACACTTAATGAGCGACAGTCGTCCTGAAGTAAAAATAGTTTTGAAAACCTTATTAGGCAAATGGAAAAAGAAATAGATAGCATGCTGAATTTTTTTTTAGATATATTCAGTGATCTATTTTGTTCAACAATCTTTCGGATGTGTGATAGTGGTGCCGGTAATTGTTGACTGGCTTCCAAGTTCCACTATAGAAACGATTTATCAGCATTATGTGGTAATATATCCCTGAACGGTTGACGACACGGACGGGAATTGTCGACGGTCCGCGAGATATTTTTTAAAGAAAAAAGCTATCGTCAGCGTGATCCCGCCCGAGACCTCACTTGTTTTATTTTTATATTTTGGAAAGTTATCAGAAATATATTTAGTTGTCGGCATCCTCTTGTGGGTGCTCGACGTTCAACAGCACGCTTAAATCAACACCGACACAGCATGTCGTTTCCACTCGATTATGTAAAAAATATTATAATAAAATTGTTGTACTGAATGCCTGCCAGGTGGCGCAACGTACGTACGTATTTCATTAAAGAAAAACAAAAAGTGCGGAACGACTGTGCAAAACATAATTTACACTAAGGAACATTTGACGTTTTGCTCCATCGAAATTTCATTCTGCTTTGACCAGACTCATGAACAAAATCTCCAGCATAGTCATTTGAAATCTTTCCTCGCATTTGCTCAAGCACAAACATAATGATGCAATTCGTGAAATGTTCCGTGGTCTGTGGTCTTAATATATTTTATTTATTACTTCGCCAAGTCAAAAGTCTCGCCCTGTTTCAAGTCACGTCAATTTTACGCGGTGTGAAACGCAAGCTATAATTTTGAGTAAAAAAAATGCTCGTAATTGTTCGCTTGGTTTTTGCATGGAACCATCTGAAAAATAACTGGAGAGTAAATTCTCTAACCTTTCAATAGATGGCGTAAGCTAGTCCACGGATGTTTCCTTGTGATAATGTTAGGCTATTTGTCTGCCTCGTTTCACTCGCAGAATGGCTTCTCTTTGGCTCTGGTTGCAGGATACAAAAATATTATGGGAAATGCCAGATGATGTTATTCGTAAGTTGTGATTTCGCGAATGTTGCGCAATTTTTTTTGAAATGTTTGTGCCACGCCAACCAAGCATCGTGTGCATCCCGTAGCGAAGTCACGCTCTATGTTTATTTGCAAACGTTGATGGGATCGTGTGTTGCCACCAGAGCGCGCTGCGGTATGTTGATGGGAAAAGAAGGGTGGGGAGGATGCGTCCCTCCCTCCCCTTCCCAATTCATCAACAAACGCGTGTTGAGATAAAAAATCATCCATCTGGTGCCAATGTTGATATCGAAGTGTGTGGTGATGCAATTGATTTTTTAAAAATCTATTGACTGATGGAACTACGTAGATTTTGACCAATCGTTGCCGACGAAAAGACCGAGAATGCTTACAATGTAACTTGATTATCAATTCACGCGAGATGTCATTACAGTAGTGCTGGGATGGTATTCAATATCGGTCTTGTCTTCGCCAAAACATGATTCTAAAATATTATTTTTTCTAGAATGGAGGTGATGTGATAATAATTTGGCTCACCAGGCGGCAATGCGTGGGCGAAGGAGCTGTGAAAGAGGGGCGGTGACTAGTTGATTCTATTTGAGAATCCCTCGCTCGCTCTCCCCCTCTTATTAATGATGGTCTCCCTTTAGAGCAAATAGCAAGCATACGTGTATTTATCGTTCTCCTATTTCAATAAACCTACGTGTAATAATTGCGTTTTTGTTTCGTTCGCGGTTCTCTTGTTGCCTTGTGTTCCTCCTGAGATCGAACATCCATTCATGCTGCTTATGAACGCGAGCAACATGAGACAGATGATGGCGATATGCTCTATAAACCGTTAGTCATGCTGCCGACACTAAGTCGATACCGGATCAGAGCTTCCGCGCTTTCAATCATACAGACTACAGGGAGAAGTGTCAAATAAAAATATTTTTCTTTAATTTAAGTGTGAACGGACACTGTACATTCAGTGTTCAATTTTCAAGGTATCATTGCACGATGGAACTTTTATATATTTGATCCATGGAATTGTAATTTTGGTTATTTTAATTGGATTATCAAATGGCTACGATGAAAGATTTGAAGCCGGATACTCTTGAAATTTCGCTACTTCCTGTTACTTTTAATTCCTGGTCTTATGGCCGGATCTCAGGAGGGCATTCAACGTGCGACGATATCAGTAGGCGCGCTTTTATTGTTTCAGGTTTTTCCCCTATTTCCCCACCTATTCATTTTCGAGCACCAAATATCTAGGGGAAGTGCTGCAGGCGCCATACATGGGATTGGGAGAGAAATTACATAGGCGATGGGGTATTTCTTCCTGCTTGGGGTTGGTTGGATGATGATTTGGTGCTGTTAATGCATGGGCGCCGGTTTGAGCACTGACCCACGCGCAGCTTGATTTCGAATAATAAGTAACGATGTCGAGTTACAAATGCGTGCGTGATTCGTAAAGGTGACAGGTAGGCTCGTGTGTTAGGATTCCCCGTAGCTATATCTATATTGACTTGGGAGTCGAATTGGTAGAAAATCTAGGCGTTTCGTGAGAGCGAGCAGTCTGGTGTATGTTCATGCTGAATAGGCAGACCACTGTTTGCCTTTGCGAGCGACACGAATTTGTTCTCAAGAAACACTACGAAACTGACAAATTTTAATACTTTTTATTCGTACAACCCATTGATATGAATGTTGTACTTTTACATTGAATTTGGCGTTCGTGGCGAACCAGGCGTTTGGTAGTTAATCGAACTTGTTCGCACATGTTGATCAATGTGAAGTAATAGCTCGTAATATGGACGCTGCACTATATCAAGGTGGCGCACACGTTCAAGTCGGGTGACGACAGCTTGTGATCAGTCCGTCAAATCCAGAGTTCACTGAACAGATTCTCTGGGAATCCACCAGTGAGTTCCAATGATACGAAAGTCGAAACAATGAAATAAACGACTTTTCTTCGACTCAAGAAACAAAGGTTTCTAACTCTTCTAGCTTACCAATAGATCAAATAATAAATTATTATAAAGTATTCAGATTGGTTAGTTTTTCGAAACAATATGCAACAAGATTGAAGGATTGATTAATCTTCAGACATTTCACTTTTTATTAATCTTGACAAACTTTCATCACCCTTGAGATTTAACTCATGCGACGATATTGACTTGCTTCCATTTTTTATCTTTCAGCCATCAGTACGAGGATGAGCACGTCCTGGGAGCGGACGACGACGTCGCCGACGACAACGACTACGTCAATAACAACAACTGTCTCAATAACTGCTGGAGCGAGTACATCACCATGACCAGCGAGGACCTGTTGCAGCCCGGCCACGTGGTCAAGGAGCGATGGAAAGTGGTGAGTGATGACTCCGTGGAGTGTGACTCCACGACGAACACCAGCGGCAATCCTTGGTGTTATCCGTGTAAACGGTATCCAAAAAAATGAATATTTAAGCCGTACTGAGCATTTTGGCTTAACTGAAGTTGATGTGGGAAGTCAGCAACACCTTCTAGTGATGATGAGGTGCCAATTTAAAGCAATTGAGCGATATTTTTCTTGCCCCGCGTAGAAATACGAGCTCGTGGACAGATAAACATTAACATATTTATGAGTATATCACACTCGTAAATATAGTAATACTGCCATGAGCGTCAATCCGAAACCTGTTTGGAAGTGTGTCGATTACACAAGGACATTAATATTTAGGGCGTGATCGATTTATGGCGAGCTCCACGCGTCATTTGCGATTCAAACGGAGCATATTGCGGAGCTCCTTAGACTTTTTCTAGCATCCGTATTGGTTTCTCCTAATTCCTTTATGTGGGGCTATTCCAATTTTGTCCTTCATACCTGAAAGACTAAATAAATTGTAATAGCGCGATTAGCGTAACCCGATACCGCTTTGCTTTTTCCGAGAACTCACGACCACAAGTCGTAAATTATCAAAAATACGTGCACTTAAAATATACCTTTGCGGAACTGGTGCGCCGGATCTAGTTGGTACGAATGTGACGTTCGTAACCTTGTTGTCAGAATTTTGACGATTATCGTGACGATTCGTGGAAACCTGGCTCGTGGGCCGGTTTCGCTGCTTGTTGTTTTTTCAGTCGATGCCAGGGCTCAGGGCATCTGGCACGACAGCTAAGGTGGTAAAGGTGGGCGTCACTTACTAAAAAACTGTACGTGTTATACTCGCTATTCACGTTTTACACACAAATTTAGACGATTCATGTTGATCTTTGGATCTAGGATATGCCACTGGATTCGGTACTCCAGCTAATCGTGCTGCCATCGTTTGAGGGTTACGCAATCTCGGGAGTGCGATTCCCAACAATTGCGAAACTGCAATTGTGTTCGGCGGTCCCGGGTTCGATTTCCGGCGCGGGCTCTCGATTTTTTGATCCCGGGGTACTGGTGAAAATGTGTCCCTCGCCATAGTGCCTGAGCACCAAGAAAGGTACAGAAAATCCTGTAGTGCGGCGACTTCAGTGACTTAAAACAAAAAAACAAAAAAAGTAATTGCCAGCACTTATCCTGCACTGTTTTTAGGGCCACCCATACTTAGTTGTAGACGTCCTGAACACATTAAATGAGGGATTTAGTTAGGACGTCTGGATGATATATATCTGAAATGGTGAATTCGGGACAGGCCGAATGAAGAAGACGAACCGAGTGGCGAACTCGCTTTTATAATATTTAATAATATTGTATAATACTGAATAATATTTATTATAATATCTATTATTATAAAAGCGAGTTCGAACTCTTAGAACTAAGAGTTCTAATTAAAATAATAGTAAAATATTATTATAAAAGCGAGTTCGCCATTCGGTTCGTCTTCATTCGGCCTGTCCCGAATTCACCATTTCAGATATTCAGTCCTGAACACAATTTCTACTAAAACCAAGCGAGATCGACAAACGACACAAATGTTATCAAAGTATAGCTTTATTTCTTTAAATGATGGGAACACCAGTCTTTTGTAATTTTTAATGTGTAATTTCCCTGGTGCTATTTTAATTATCGTATACATGTGTAAGTGATGGGCTAGTTAGGGGACTTTACATGAGGCAAGTGCTGAGGCATGATAAGTACTTGTCCTTGTCGACTTCGTACAATTCGCCGCACCTGAAGGAGCATGACTGATGTACAGCGCGGCGGACGCGATTCCTGGCGTCGGCTGGGGATAGTAAACCTACACGTTGATAGCAAGCAAAATTAGTAGCAGTTTGCGTATTGTAAATTATTGTCGTGAAGATAATCTGTTTTGACTGTCCCTGATCGAAAGGATATATTAGCTTGAAGGTTATAAGTCATGGTAGTTTTTTTGAACATAGGAAATCGGTTAGTTTATTTTATTTAGTTTTACGCTTACCATCACTATCGCCAAATGCGTTTCGAGAGACGCTGTAAGCAAAAACAAAAAATTGTTAGTCGGTCGTTCTTTATTCATGTATTTGAATCTGTTTTCCGTAACAATGAAATAAAGATTGTAGCGGCTGTCTTTTGAGGTTATTTTTCGCATACTGTATTGACGCACTGTAGTCTTGTTTTTAACATTGCAAACAGTTGTTGTAATGAAATTGCTGATAAGAAAGGCGTTTTCTGCTCATTGATGATAAGCAATAAGCAAACACTTAAAATTCTATGTTATATTAAAAAGCGTGAATACCTGTAGTACTCAATTAATTTGGTACTCGTCTTCGATGAGAAATTATGCTTATTCAGTTCCATGATTACATCTGTAATCCAATCGATAAATACAGTATTTGTATGCGTTGTTGAAATTACCTTGAGAAAAGTTATAAAATATTTGTGACGAAATTTACGAAGTTATTGAAACTCGTAGTGGTCGTAGAAGTCTTACCTGGCAACGAGACTGACTTGGTCCAGCACCATGACGAGAACGCCGATGAGCACGACGAGAGCCAGACCCGTACGGACGATGTAAGTCATGTTTGGTGGTCGGACAAATAAATCGGTGGCGATACGCGTTGTGGACAGCTGCTTTTGTTGTCGAACGGGGTGACCGATGTTGGGACGAGTCGGATGTCTGATGACCGGGCTAGTCGTTCGGATGTCTGCACTCACTCTACACCGAGCCTGTGTCCGATCGATCAGTCCAGATTGTGCGATTTGTTCCGAGTCCCTGTGGCTTGTCTTGTATTTATGTGCGCTCAACCCGTCTGCGGTTCAACTGTTTTAAGTCGTATATTAAGGACGTGCGTGTGGTACGTGTACAGCTCGATGCACAGTCGCACGACCGGGACCCAGGGGCCTGCTGATATTGGGATGGAGGTGGGGGGTTTGAATAGTGTTGTCAGTTTGCGGACGAGGCACTGTAACCGAAATTGGAAGAATGGTTGACCCACTACTTCCTCTATTGTCGCGTTAGGCGCATTCGAATCATGTTTATTTTTCTATTCATTCTTAAACCTGTGGGTAAAAATGCTAAAGCGCAAAAACTGCATGTTGCGAGTTGATAGCTGACATCGAGTGTGATAACGGTGAAATAAAATTGGTATGTTTGACTGACGAAACTGCGCCAGGATTTTTTAAAAAATATGTTTTTGTTACAAAATATTCTCACGAGTTGCGATGCAGTCGCCCTTGGCGAATCAATCAGATGTTTTCTAACTTTTGGAAGACAATATTGTTGAATGTTTAAAGGAGGAAATGAAGACGTTCTGCGTGGTCAATGAGTAATACAAGTAACGCAAGTACAGTGTTATATGCAAACCAGTTTTATTTTCTGCGCTTATTTATTCCCAATTGGTGATTTGAACCGCTATCATTCATTGATACATCGAAAACACATTTTCTAGCAAAACAAATATTTTCAGTAAGTTAGAATAGAATGGAAATCGTTCCCTTAGCTGAACGCCCTTGACGGGCCACAAATTGTATTCAGTATAGGCAGTTTCTAAGGCAGCCCACGTATTCATCCGTTTCGGTTTGGGTATTGTTTCCGGAGCACCTAAAGGTGCACGAGAGGTACATTCGCTTCTCTAATCGACCGTCCTCTGCTCGTCGCTGCCGACCTGCCAATTAGAAACAACGTCAAAATTTTACTTCGTGTTTATAATGGATCGAGCGTACGACCCCCGCTATCCGTAATCGAACACACACGGAGACTTGCACCCTGATTGATTTACGTCATTTCATTTTTCCCCACCATCTGTGGCCACCATGTCCTCCCTCGTCCACCTGCGGCAAGGTGGCCAAGTTGGTAATCTTACGGCCAAAGGGTGGACTGGTGGTTTCGTCGGATAGGAGCACAAATTAATTTATACATTTACTCTGTATTATGAGATTAGGAAATACTGAATTTGAATATATGCTGGGTGGATGGAAGTTTCGTTTCGAGCTCGCTTAATTAGGTGTTTTTTCGACCCCCAATGGTGGGGCCGATCGCATTTGTTGGCATCAGGAGCTACCACATAAGTGAAACATCAAATAAAAAATTAGATGCATCATTGATATATATCGTTCTGGATTTAGCTGGTTATTTTCAGACTGTCCAACATCTATGGAATTACAATTTTTTGTATTTGTTTTAGCTGTCGAGCAAATGACTCGGCGGGTTGCATGAAACATTCCCGAGTGCGTTGCTTGTTTAGTAAATAGGACGGAAATTTTTCCCCCCAACTCGCGCGACTGACGCATCTGCCCTGCCATTCGGCTCGATATTCGTGGAAATTTGGTTCTGCGTGGTGTTCCCCAGTTTGTCGAGTTATTTCCATTGGCTTACCTTCGGTATTTCTTGCGGCGCTCAGCGAGGCGCTGGAAAGAAAAATATACAAATGATCTAATAAAATTTGGGTATGATTAATGAATTTAACAAGATTCATGGAACAGTTTTCTGTTTCAGACACATTCAGTTGTTTTCCATGAATTATTGAAAATAATCATTACAGATTCACACATTATACTCTCATAGACTATGCCACGCCATCAGCGAAAGGGCTACTTTACCTCTGTCACTTTATGGACAGAGGTGAAAATGTACCCCTACCAACATCCTCCACCTCGCCGAAGTATTTAGTTGGCTTACGTGATCTGTATAAATATTCGTGTCATGGATGTACTTGAGGTGTTATTTATTTTGTCGCGATCGCGCCATTAAATTTGCTTCAGGCACGATTAAATTAAATTTTGAAAATGACAGTTTTTGTATCCGCATTTATCGTTAAATCTATTTAATAATAGATTTGGTTTTCTAGTTCCCACCACAGTTAACTGGAGTTCTATTCTATAATCTCATGCAGATAGATACAGCAAGATTATAGTATTCGTGATACACTACATTCACGACTACTCTCTCTGTATTCCATTTTTGTTGATCCTTTGGTTTCATTCCGCGCTTACATGAACGCAAAATAACCTCCCATTAAATGTTATTTAACGGCACAGCGACAAAAAATGGCAGATGCAATGGCTGATGAAATAGCTGCAGTATGTTTTAGACAACAAAAGTAGTAATTGACTTATTGGACAAACTGAATCCACAAACTGAAAACTGAAGATTGCCCTAAAGATATGTGTCTGTAAGAAGTGTGGCGAATTCGCGTTTTTTCCCAGTTTTCAAAGTTATCGGTTTCGACACTTAAAGCCATCAAATGATTTTTTGTTTGCTAATTGACGCTAATGTTAACGAATAGGACGCCTGCACTTTTTTCCAAACCGTTGGCAATGCAGACATAGTCTTACCTAGTAACCTGGGTCGACTGATTGAGCAGCATCAGGAGAAAACAGCTCAGAACGACAAGGGTCAGACCCGTTCGAACACTGGATGTCATGATTGGTTGATGTAAAATCTGGGTCTGGCGTACTAAATGGACGGCTCTGCTCACTTTGGTCGCTGGAGGCGAAAAGTTGTACTCTTAATCCGGCACCACACGTTCGCACCCAACTGGTCTCACTTTTCGAATCGGTGTCAAATCGATCGGCCCTGAGTTGTGACGCCAGCCGTGGTTGCTTGTTCTGTATTTATGCGACGGACGCGCGATCCTGTTGTTGGATCAGCTGTGCAGTCGTGTGGCTGGTATGGCCACCTGGGTCGTGAAGGTGATGGGGGTGGGACTTTTATGTTTCGAAAAGATGTCGCGGCTCTTGTCGGACTTCCCTTGGTAAAACCCCCGACGTGTGATTCAACTGACGCTCGTCGAGTACGTTGGCCTTCTTTCGCGGTACCTGTGGGCGCTATCTGGTCCAGGGGAATTACCGTTACGTCGGTTGGATGGTTGGTTGGGGGTCCGACGCACGTTTTTAACGTTTTTAGTAAGAATTTGAAATTTGCGGACGCTCTAGTCGATTGCGACTGTTGTCGCCTCGCGCGTACAATAATATTGTTCCTGCGTCATGGTCACTTGTGCAAACAAGATTTGCCTGAGTGAAATTTCCGCGCAAACAAACGCTTGTTGCATAACTCGACTGTGACAGGTGTCGGCTGACGGCATTAATTGCCATTGGTGCAGGCGCTAAACTCGATGACTGGAGACCGCGTGACTCACGGCGGGATGGTTGAGTTTATATTTAAGAATTCCACGTTTTTATTTCTTAATTCTGATGTACACATCAAATGTCGTGAACAAAGAACAAAAGAGAAATGCCGGGACGTTATCGTATCCGGGGTGGTGGTAAATAAAAAAGAGACTTGACACAAATTCAGTTGAATTCTGTTTTCATGCTTTAGGGCTTACTAAGCCATAGCCATTTTATAGATATAATTTGGCAACTTAATAATGAATTTACACAATAAAAGACATTTGCATACTTTTCACCAACTTTCATCATCAGCATCACCAACAGAAACAGGTCGTTTCGAAGTTTAGTTGATATTGAAGTTTGTTTTGGTTGTTCGCGATTAATTTGTACTTTACTATTAAAGTAAGTAAGTATTTACAATTTAGGTTTGTAACCAATGAAAGAACTAATCACGTTTAAAATAAATTTACTGGAACAAAAAATGTCGCTATAAAATATTTTCGGATTCTCATAGGTGGCATTTTCTTTCACCTATGAGACATAATACACTAACTTAATTGTTACGCCCAAAAAGTATTTAATTGGCTGTTATGACAGCACTAAATTCGTGATTTACTTCGACATTCGATATGCGACGCTCGATTGAATAAATGATAAAATCAAGGATAAAAGTTTCTCCTTATGCGAAGGGATGAAAAGAAACGAAGTAGATCTAATATTGTACTCATTGAGGATTTTATTATTATTTATATACAATATATATTTTTTTTTTCGCAATGTCCATTCTGTGGTAAAAATTTATATAAAATTTCAACATTGTGATCCACATTGTGCAGTTTCATCAAAATTACACTTATAATGTGAAAAACATGGTTCATGGTTGACAGGAATGATCTGGAAAATATTATAATAATGCGTTTATGTTTTATTTGATTTATTGAATTTGTAAATGTCATGTTCGCTGCATTTTCAAATACGACAGCTTCAGACTTCGTCGAATTGCGAATTTGCTATTCATATTTCTTTGACGTTATAGCGAAGTAACCGTCGCCTGTTGTTACAAGTGAGCCACCGCACATGTAGTGAGTTTGAACGTTGCTTTGCGGTTACCGAATGTATGAATAATAAATGAGTTCAATGTCTGCAGTTGCCGCCTTGACGCCTAAACGTTGCTGACGGGTGATCTTTTCTCTCGTCTTTTGAAACGCAGCTCAAGAAGGTTGGCGGCGGTGGTTTCGGCGAGATCTACGAGGGTCTGGATCTGGTCACCAAGGAGTCGGTGGCGCTCAAGCTCGAGTCGGCCAAGCAGCCCAAGCAGGTCCTCAAGATGGAGGTGGCCGTTCTCAAGAAACTGCAGGGTGAGTAGCCATGTTCCCACAAGAAGACGTAATACGCGACCAAGCAAGTTAATCTTCATGTTGGAGCTTTGGTCACATCTATTACCATTTAAAAAGCTTCACCATTTGTCCTGGAAGAAAGAGTTAAAAATTATATTTCCCCGAAATTCCGGAAACTCTAGGGCATATTGTTTACAATTACAGCACTTGGATATTAAATGTCGGCCATTAAAAAGGGCCTGGTGGGTTGTGATGAATATTTCGTGTAGAATTTCCATCTAACTAATCGGCCTCCGCCAATATATAATATACACTGAACCTTCAAAACATGAGTTGTATGTTTTGTATTAAAAAGTGCAGTAAATAATTTTTTTTTAAATGACTAGCTTATTTCAAATGTTTGTCCTTCAAATAATTCGACCGGGCGTAATACGTTGGTACCACTCCGAGTTCGTTTGATTTCTCAATTTTTTTTGTTCATTGTCTCCGGCCAGGTAAGGACCACGTGTGTCGCTTCATCGGCTGCGGTCGCAACGACCGCTTTAACTATGTGGTGATGCAGCTGCAGGGCAAGAACCTGGCCGAGCTTCGTCGGAGCCAGTCGCGTGGCGCCTTCTCGCTGAGCACCACCCTTCGGCTGGGACACCAAATACTCAAGGCCATCGAGAGTATCCACGAAGTTGGCTTCCTCCATCGCGACGTCAAACCAGTAATTGGCTTATTATTAATTTTTTGTTTTCCACACTTTTCCTCCTAAAAATCATCCCTTTGCTACCCATCAATTAGGCGTCCAATTTAACCGACCTTGCTTTTGGCGGTGGCTACCTATCCTCTCTGGTCGTGATCTGTTCATCTTATTTTTCCAGTCTTATTTCATCATTTCAATATCTTTTGGTGCCACTGACGTTGAGAATTTGAATTTTGAAAAATTTCCGCAGTCTTCGTGATAATGTGGCGCTCGTTTGTTAAATTAAAAAAAATGAAGGCCACGTTTTGTTTCCGGCACTTCTGTCTTCTGTCTGCATTACATTTTCATCCTCATTTATCGCGCTTTTTCTAAGGAAACTAAGTTAATAATTCTCTACGTGTGAAGTTTTCCTTTCAAAGTCAGTCTGCCCAAATTTACTCTGACCTTTTTCGTAGGGAAGTGATTTGACTTTTCGTCTGGAAGGGTTGTTCTTTACAATTACAAATTTTGCACACTAGCAGCCCCCAAGAGAGGGGGCTATGGCGGGGGTCAAAAGACCAGTTGTTGAGGCTGTCAGGCCATTCCACACACACTCAAGGGAAATAGGAGTTAAAGTATGAGTTAGGGCGAACATGCTGGGATATAACAAACATCTAAATACAAACATCTTAGATTTCGCCACATGCGTGCACATTTTCTCGTTATGACTTAAGTCTCCGTCCTCTTTTGTTTTTATCTAGTCCAATTTTGCCATGGGCCGCTTGCCACATAATTGCCACAAGGTGTACATGCTGGACTTCGGTTTGGCGCGCCAGTACACAAATGCCAACGGGGAAGTGCGCACTCCCCGGCCAGCCGCCGGATTCAGAGGAACTGTGCGTTATGCGTCTATTAATGCTCACAAAAATAAGGTACGTGAAGATTTAGAACTAAAAAATTTGAAAGGTGGTGTTCAGAAACGTTCATTGATCACAAAAATTAATTTCAATTTCGATATTATTTCTAATAGTAATATCTTTGACCTTGCTTTCTTCTCTTTAGATTTTCAATGCTTTTATCATGTAGTAATATTACACTACAGTGAATTAAAAAATATGATTTATTTGTGTCACAATCGATAATTAGTTAACAGCTTTCACCAAGCAATAAATTAAGTTACATTTATTTTCTATAATTTTTTATTTGCCTTGTACGTACGCACTCATGTTATTGGTCGTTTAACACAACAAACATAATGAAATATTGTAAGTAAGACGTAATGTTCACGTTGCCGTGACTGTGTGACCCTCATAGGAGATGGGCCGACACGATGACCTGTGGTCGCTTTTCTACATGCTTGTCGAGTTCGTCAATGGCCAATTGCCCTGGCGCAAGATCAAGGAGAAGGAGCAGGTTGGCCAGATGAAGGAACGCTATGACCACAGGCTTTTGCTGAAGCACTTGCCCTCCGACTTCCGACAGCTGCTGGAACATGTGTCACAGCTGGAGTACCTGGACCGGCCCGACTACAACATGTTGGCCGCTATCTTCGAGCGTTGCATGAAGCGGCGCGGGGTGAAAGAGAACGACCCTTACGACTGGGAGAAGCCGTACAACGACAACTCCATCACCACCACCACCACAACCACCTCAACCACTGTTATCACCAGACCGCATGGTGGACCGCCTGGGTTAGTTGGTTTTCTTTTAATTAAATTTAAACTATTTTTTTTTAATTCTTAGAAATAGGTAATTTTTACGGTTTTGTTTCGGGCATTGAAAATGAAAGCCCATTTTGAAATATACTGTACATGTATATGTTTAGAAATAAGTTTATAAGAAATATGTTTAGAATTACCCAAGCTAGCTTTCGAAAAAGCGATTCTTCCTCAAGGGCAGATCGTGGTACAGTGTTTTAAGTTTCAAATTTTCTTGGAAACCGGTGCAGTCACCACTACAATCTTTTATTTTTTATATTATCAAATTTTTTTTAAAGAGTAATCCTTTATAAAATTAACCTGTGATTGTAATCTCGTACAGTTTTTTGTTTTGTTGTATTTTTATGGAGATGAAAGAACTTTTGTATAATTTAACCAGCAACCTCGTCACCGAATTTGTTCTCGTCCAGGGTTACAGTATTTATTGTTATCTAATGTTATTACATCGGTGACTCCCAACATTTTAAAAGTTATTTTAGTGACCAAAAAAAAAAAAGTATATTGAGTAGAAATCTGAAAATGTAAAAGCTAGATTCAAAACGTAAGAATATATTTGTTATCTAATAACGTAATTGTTATTATTGCAGTGGCCAGCCTGGCTCAAACATCATTGACAATATGTACGACGACGTGATCGTGCCCAGCTACCAAGACAACCAGGAGAACTATGAGCCGGAGGCTCGCGCGGCTGACGAGATGCGTCGACGTCGCCGCCGTGAAGCCTACGTGCAGGAAGCGGGCAATAACCAGACTGGTGGTGGCGGTGTCGGATCGACACCTGGCGCTCCGGGCACCCCAGGCGGCGGCAAATCGGTCAACAAGATCATCGAAATGGACAACAACTGCAACGCCAACGTCACTAACTACAAGGGCACTGTGGATGGTACCGGTGGCCAGGACAAAGAGGTGGTGCTATGTGTAAAGCTAAAGGGTGACACCGGAAGCAGTGCTGCCGTGGATGGCCCACTGAAGCGCCACCATCACCACCGCAGCGCCGCCGAGAAGGAGGTGGACGAACGCAAGGAGGCCGGCGAAGAGGATGAGGGTGAGGAGGAGGAGTACGACGATGAGGACGGCCTCCATCACCATGATCGCCAGGCTAGCACCGACAATAACAAAGGCCGCAGCACCACCTCTGGCGCTGCCGACGGACATCCACGCGCCAACAGCGGCGGTGGCCGCTCTGGTCGTCGTCCGCGCTCCAAACTCCGTGTCAGTCGCTCGATGGAAGTAGAAGGAGTGGTGGGTGGTCCTGCTGGCGAGGGGACGGTGGAGCTGCCTAGTCCACGGGTCCGCGAGGTCACAGAGGAGGGTTCCTATTGCTCATACGAGGTGGGCGGCGGCCGCACTTCCGGCGAGACTGGTGGACACGGCGGTGGCACCCAGGGCACTGCGCCAGCTGACCAGCGCTATGACCGTGACAGCAGTATTGGTGGCGGCGGCAGTGGTCGCAAGGAGCACAAGGGCGGGCATCGTCGCTTCCACCCGTCCAACCGTGCCAAGTATCACCGAGGCGACTTGTCCGTCACGCAATTTGCGCTGGCTGAGGACGATGCCGTATCGGCTCTGCAGCAAATTACTAAGGGCGGCGGAGGTGGCATCACGCTGATTTCACAGTGGAAGTCGCAGTTCGACGATAGCGAAGAAACTGACCATGAGATGGAGAACGCACAGTTGCAGTCACCGGAGCACCGGCTCAGCCGGCAGATGTCGCCCGGTGAACATCCGCTGGGTCCACCGCAGATATGTGGCGTGAGTGCCGGTGGTGGTGGACCCTGCTCGTCGGCAGCTGAGCGACCAGAGTCGGAGAAGGACAACAGTTCAAGTCGAGGAAAACCGACGCCAGCCTCGGCACCAGCCGGAGGCGTTTCACCCGACAAGCAGCGTCGCGAGTCTCGCGAGATCAAGCGCGAACTCATCAAGATCTTTGAGGAGTCGCGCAAGGGGCAACAGAATCTGGTGGGCGGGGTGATCGGCGTGCTGGGCAATGGGGGAGGAGCAAATGTGGTGATCAAATCATCATTGGATCAGCCATTGGATGGTGATGGCAAGGAGGAGGTGGGGCTTCCTGACGGACGAGTCACTGCACAACAAGTTTTCCCAAACGAGCCACGGTTGATGGAGGACTCCCTTACTGTTAAGCGCGAGTCTAGAGGTGGCGAAACGCGGGCGGAACACCAGGAGGGGGCTTCACCATTCAATGCGGCTGACGTGGGTCGTTTTGAGGTGGATCGTTTGGATCCGGCTGCAGCAGCACCGGGCAAGCCGTTGGACTATCTCAATATTGATGCCGAGCTAGATGCCATGACTGCCGGCATTCCGAAGGTTAGTTGTTTAGAAAAAATAAAACTTCAAAGTCTTGCTAGTCGATGGCAAATTGTCAATTGGGTTAGCCTAGATTAGCAATTTGCTTGCAGTCCAGGCGATTTACTCCAGTCGAAGTGCAGTTCCAAAGCACCACAGTGATATTCAGTGCAGTTGAAATATAAAAATATAAAATAATGAATACGACTCGTCGTAGCCCCGTCGGTATTGCGACTGACTGTGGCTCGGGGTCCCGGTTTCGATTCCCGTCGCGGGCTCTCGAAAATTTTGATCCCAGGGTACTGAACGTGTCCCTCGCATAGTGACTTAGCACCATGAGGGATATAGACCGCCTGTAGTGCGGTTGACTACAGTTAATAGGAACAAAAATAAATAAATAAAACTAACAACGTAATCGAGCTTATCAATTGCGTAGGAGCTTTTCAGTGCTATCGTAACTGCAACAAACTACATTTGAATATTCTGAATTATCTCATATTAGTGTTCGGGGTATGACACCGACACTGTAAAATATGAACTATTATTTCTACTCTTATTTCCATATTTGACTGCAGATCAATTTATTTTTAGTTGTCCTCAAGTTGATTCTTAATTAAGTCACATGTTTTCTCTTTAGGTGTGGAGCATGCCCACACTGTCCAACCATATCCGCCCGGGCCTGCAGCCGCCCCACCTGCAACAGGCCTCATTTGACGAGATCGTCTACGAGGTGGATGTTACGCGCAATGTGGCAGTCAAGCAGTCGCCGCCACCCTCCGGCGATGGCTCTGACAATAACAACGAGCCGCGGCCTACCCTGGAGCGTCTTAACTCTCAGGAGCGTCGTCAGTCGCTGCCATCGCTCTCGCGACTCTTCTCTGCCGAAGCCGATGTTACGCCGCCCTCTTTGCAGGACGGCATGCCCTCTGCGCCAGTTGCCGTTGAGTTCAAGCTGGAGATGCGGCTGGATACACGCGGAGGACTCACCGTCACCCGTGCCGATACGAACGCCGGCGCCGTTGACGCTGCTGCCCAACAGCAAGCTGGCGTAAGTGACCCCGACTCTGGTCCGCTCGGAGCCGCTCCGGATGGCAAGAGGAGTGGTGGCTGCGTCACGTCGGACGAGGTATCCGTGTACTATGACGCACCGCTGGCCCGTGATGATCTGTTCGGTAATCGTAGTCTGTTGGAGCGTATTAGTGACGAGGGGGAGGGCGAGCTGGAAGGCTCGCGTGATGAATACGACACGCCGCCCAAGGGCGACGAGAGTTTTTGCAACCTGATGGCCAAGGATGGAACATCGACGGCCACTACCCCGCACACCAAAACCTCGGTGATCAGTCTCTGTGACCTGTCTGCCGCCTTCCAGAAGTCGAGCATGTTACGTTCGCGAGGCAGCACGCCCCCCGCCGTGGCACAATCGCCCGTAGCCGCGGCCAAGTCTCCCTCCGACGGATCACCCTCCTCCGCATTCAGAAAGGTGACCACCAGCGGTGAACGCGCCCGACTCAAATTGGACATCGCTGATCGGGCCGCCCTCCTAGATGGCGGACAGACGACTCCTAACAAGTCGGAGGGCAGCTCGGCGATACCGCTGGCTCCCGGCGCTAGTCCCACAGGCACGGTAGCCAAGCGCCTCCTGTCGCCCAAACCCATTCCGGCCAACGGTTTTCCCAAGCCCGAGCTAAAGGCCAGCGGGGTTGTGCACTCGCATGGTGTTACATTGCGCCGTGCCAACACGGTGGGTGCATTACCTAACGGCAGCACATCCGCCAAGTCACCCACTGTGGCGTCCAACTCTGACGTGACGGCTACCAGCACGGAGCCTCAACCGACGCAACCAGCTGCCCAGACCAAGCCGGGTCACCATCACCATAAGACGAAGGAGCACCACCCTCGAGTGAAGGGTGTCGGTAGTCACCTGGCCAAGCCGAGGGTGGTGGTTACAAGCCGTCGCGGCGTGGCAGACATCATAGCAGACGGCATCGGCACCCCGCCCGTCGAGGCCGACGGTGCGTCACCCACTCGTCCACCAACTCGACGGGAAAACGGATCATCGGTCGAACTACCCAAGGGCGACGAACAGCGTCAAGAATTGGTTGTCGGATCAGTGGTGGGACCACCCGTCAGCCCGCGCCGTCTCAAACGTCGGACCATCGGATCGAAGCTGGACGAGATCGCTGGCCGTGAGGAACGCAATAACAACTCGGTTGGAGGTGGAGGCGGCAAGGCTCCGTTGCTGTCCGTCCACTCCCAGCAGCCAATTCGACGCAGCATCACCGCACCGCTGGCGCTGCCGGATGACCACCGTCGTGGTGACGAGGCCATCGACGGGCCGCGTCTGGAGCGACCCCTATCGGCAGAGTACCACCTTCTACAGTTTCAGCGCAGCTCCAGCACGGAGGATGGCGGCGGTACCGGTGCTGGATACACACCAGGCGTACGTCGCCGGCGTCAAGGCATCGAAAAGTACATTGCCGATGAGACGGACCTGAAGTTACGCTTCCGTCGCCGCCGCTCTAGTGCCGGCTCTGGAGGTCGAAGTGCCACCTCGGTGGCGTCCATGCTGTTCACCAGCGAGGAGGCAAAGGCGCGCGGATTGCCCCGCGGCCGCCAGTCCACGCCAGGGCCGGGAGCTCAGGAGGAGTCGCCTGGTGACTCGTCTGACTCGCCGCGTAGCTTGGATCCTCAGTTGCTGCGTGGAACTGCGTCATCGCCTTCGGCCGCTGGTGCCGCCATAGCCGTCGGCAAGGACGGTCGTCCCGTGGAGGAATCGGGCGGCAGCAGCCAGGCCGACTCCGAGTCGTCATCGCCGGCTCACCTACCCAAGCCGCCGCCGGGCGAGGCGCCCTCTCACGGATGCATCATAGCCAGGTATGCTAGACTACCACTCATATTTTAGCTTGAATTTTAGCTGCTAGAATTGTAGATCGTTTAAAGCAAAACAAAACTGTTTTTTAGACGAATGGAATGTCAAATTTTGCTAAATAATAAATTGTATTCACTTTTGATGACGCGTGACCAGGGTTATGTAGGATCTTCAGTTTAGTTAATACGAACACATTACCGGTATTTAAGAATCGGGATACACCAAAATCCTCAACTTACTTGAGTTTATCGTTTTTGGATTTATCGTTTTGAGTCACAATATATTTACATTTCTGCTTAGACAAAATTTTGTGTAATTTGATTGAACCTTTATTTTTTTTGTTCGCGCAGGAATTATGCTGTCGCATGAATTTCAGCGTGAATTTATTGCTGGCCGATTTACATAGTTAACTGTGGCATTTTCAAGGTATTCGAAAAATACTGGACTGCGTCGGTACGACTAGTTCACATGCACGCACGTCAAGTTTGTAAACGTGTTTAGTTAGATATTGTTGTAACTGCCGTTCAGTGTAAAAAAAATGTTAACAATTTTAAAGAATGGTCCAGTTTTCATAGAATTGGCCAGACATGCTAAAAGGCCACTGCCATTTTATTTTGTGGTACTTTTTGTCAATGCGCCCGTACAACTGTAATGGTCACAGTAAACCCAATGGATATGATATTTGAATGTGTAAATGTCGTTATGCAACAAGTGACCAAAATCTTTTTCATATCGTAATGGAAAGATCGAGCTAAGCTGTCCTATAAGTAACCCAGCAAGGAACTGTTCCCTTTTTCAATCGATTTCAGTTTCGATAAAATGTGATAGCTGTGTTCATATCCTTAACGTGTGTGTATATAAATAAATTTCATAAGCAAAATTCAAATATTTCTTCTAAAAGAAAATATTTCAATACTGCATCTAGTTGGTGACTTGTTGAATAACGTATTTCGTTTTTTAATTGTGCTTCTATAAAACGTGCTTCTCTTTATAAACATCCTAATCGCTGATATTCATTTTCTTCCGTTTCTCCATTAGACGCAGACGTTACAGGCCTTCGAGCATGATCGAAGTGCACACTCCTTGTAGCGAGTCCTCGTGACCAGGGGGCGACGCCACCACCACTACTGCATCGACGAGTAGGACGTCACCCGAGGCACGCAGAGCGACTAGTTTCGAGCTGTCGTCACCGGCCCGGGGGTGATTATGTGGGCACCCCCTAACGGAACGAGGAAACCAGAAGGCCATCATTTAACCAACCCACGAAGACACGCGTCAGAAGAAGAAAAAAACACAGTTAAATGCTGTCGTTGACATGTCTTCGAAACCTCATGCGGACGCCTGTGCAAAATCTCTCGAGTCCTCCCACTTCTACAAATACGATCGCAGTTTTTCGGACAGAGGCGAGAAAAAGTGGCTCAAATCCGTCTGCGAGGCACGCTTCTCTTAAAAGTAGTGGAACCGACTAGCCACCAGAGGTCGCGACACACCCTCTTCCTAGTCAAACTTGCCCAGCCCCGACGTCAGGCCATAAATGATCTACTGTTCTCAGCCGTGATGTCGTTCGTGTCTGCGATGTTATTTGCACTCACTCTTTGATCGTGGCTACTTGTTGAAACTTAAAAAGAGAGAAAAAAATACTATTCGACCTCCCGCATTTTGAGTTTTATCCTCTTCTCTCTGTTAACGCTACCCAACGGCTGGTGCTAGAAGAACGCCAAAAACTTTATTTTTATTTATGTCACCTGACGACTATATTTGGGAGTGTGCGTATATGTGTTTGAGTGTGCGAGGGTTGGCTTAGTTATTTTTTCTTCTATCTGTGTATCTACTCTGCTTCCTCGCACAGAATCTCGTTATGGTCGACGTGTCTCAACGGTTGCTTCAATTTAGTTGACGCAGTGTCGGCCGCGGTAGTATAATACTCAAGAGTCCCTCCCCAAGTCTTCTCACCTGTTCCCTTATCGCACGCTATTACGTATACCATGACACGTTGTTGACTGCCGTTGAGCTCTCTGACGGTCGAGTTCAAATCTTCCGCCGAAGTCCGATTTCTGTCTCTTGCCACACCACCAAACACTACCACCGAAGTCAAAGTGTCGACCAATGTGACGACAAGTACTTAGGTTTTTACTGGCCACTGTCAAGTCAAAGTG
>JAQGBY010002004.1:0-25436 GCA_034698785.1 Mycogona germanica | reverse complement strand
AAATACAACTTCCGGAAATCGCCATAATGCCACGGCGCGGCGATAATTATATCTAAATCTAAATCTAAATCTAAATATCGATGATATCGCCCTTATAACCCCATAGTGCCACCAACACAAGATCACCAATAATTGCATTTTCAGCTGATAGTGATTCCTTATTGGACACACTTGCGTTGACTTTGCTCAGTTGCACTTTTAAATACAAAATGTAGGTTCTCCGGAAGGTAACGAGTGGAGTGACTTATAAAACCAGCAGACTGGTGAAATGTCATTTGACGTTTCTACGTTATTCGCCGGTCTACGAATATTATACATTTAGGGGAACCTGTATTTTGTGTATTCGGATGCTCCTAAGTATTTCCGTGTTATGAAATAAATTTTTAAATACGCTCATCCCCGATTCGCTCCGTACCTTTCCGCAGCCTCTCAATTCCCCCAGGTCCCACACGCAACCACTAACAATTAAAGGCTGTCTTCGCTCTAATATGCATGCGCACGGCAGTGCTCGGCCCAGCCATATAATACGGCGGTACTAACAACACCGATCAATTTTCCCGTGGATTCAGAAAAGGCATTCTGCAGGAAGGTGCGAGAAAACGTTTAGCTGGGGAGAAATAAATTGCTCGCTCTTGGGTCGTGTCGCGTGCACCGGAGCCAAGAACCACCCCCGAGCGCATCCGGTGCGGCTTGTGCGAGAACAAGCCAACGACTGTGGGCGAAAACAGGTTTCTTTTGGACACTGTTCATAGCTGACACGCCCGACTGCGTCGCTCGCTCTTCATTTACCGTCAGTGTCATTCTAGGTGAGGTAGGGTGGGAGATGGGAAGACTGCTCCATATGCAGCTTTTCTAATATGTGTACGGAACGATCAATAATACACTCATTAGGATTTTCTGAATTAATTTATCCGAATTATTTTGAGCAGCTTGAAGAATATATCCGTGACGACGATGTAATTAATACAAATTGTTGCGATAAGTAAAGAAGTAAAGTTTCCAATTTTTACTTTAGTCTTTAGAGGGCGTCAGGTCGAGCTATACATGTGTTTCGAAACGTTTTATGATTTAATTGGAAACTACTCGATTATAAAACTGCGGGTTCGAACTTTGTATGAATTTTGGCCCACGGTGAACCGTTTACCCTAATTTGAACTATCAGATAGTGTTTTTTTTCTTTTAAATTCGCTGTAGTCAACTGCACTACAGGATTTTCTGCACCCCTCTTGGTCTTTAAGCACTATGCGAGGGGCAAATTTTCACTATTACCCCCGGGATCGTAATCGAGAGCCCGAGCCACTAGGCTACGACGAGTCCACAGTTTGCTCGTTCACACTCGCGTGTACCTCTAATCGCGACAGTTTGTAAGCAAAGATGTTATTTACGAAGGCAGTGTCGTAAAAAAAGGAGAAACTGGCATCGTCACTTCCTTGCGATAGCTAGGTATCGCGACGTCACAGTCCAAAGGTAGTTTGATCGAGCTCGTTCGATTCGTGGGTCACGTCGATAAACAATCGCAACCGTCATTCAGTCAGCAATTCAGTGCAGGATCTGGAGTGGATGAGGAATAGTGATACTCGATTCGCAAGTTAACCGCTTGATTTTTGTCGTTGTTCGATCGGGATATTAAAAAAAAAATGTCCGGCGCAACTGTGACACAGGAGAGACTCGGTAACTAACCTATCCTGCTAAAGCTGCTTTTTTCCTCTTCGTTTGTGACCTGTGCTGGTTAACTAACATATCGTCTGATTTGCAATTTGATAAATGTGGGCTTATATGTAATATAGTTGTCTGTTTGTGTTTGTCTTGATTGTCAATCGTCTCAATTTGGCAAAAAGTGTTGGCTAAAAATCCGAAATGAAATATCTGTTCCTTAAGAATTTAGAAGTTTTGCAGTACGGTTCCAGTCAGAAGTTGGCAAATCTTCCTGCTCGAATAGCTTCGAAATTTCTAATGAAATGTGTATGAAATTGTAAAATCTTTTTTAAATTGTCAGCTTTTTGTGTTTCGTTATTTTCGTGTACATTTTAGTATAGTCAACTGGTATATCAATTTGTTTTAAATATGCTCTGCCAAAATGTCGTTTATACAGTCAAAAAGACGGAAACTCCACTATAGCGTAAATTTTAATCGGGACAAAGCTGAATTAAGACACCGGAGTGAAGAGTTCCAGATATTATAATCTATTTGTTGTATGGCATATATTGTCGATAAGATGCCATTTTATCATTTGAAAACTACATCAATATCGTCCAAAAAAAATTATACAGTGAATTGTTATGACTCACTCATACACTATCTGTAATTCACCATTCAATTGGTCTAGTCCAACGCTGTCAATTTTCTATAGTTGTTCATTAGATAGTTCTTTGCAACAATATAGAAAATCGTAATTATTTTTAAAGAATATTGCGCATCGACATTTGGCATAAAATGTTTACACATGTATTTTTTTGTATGGATTTCGGTGCTTTACGAAAATATTATTTTCTTCCAGACTTTCTGTTCAAGTTCTTGGTAATCGGAAGTGCTGGAACGGGAAAGTCGTGCCTATTGCATCAGTTCATCGAGAGTAAATGTTAGTGGTCCTGACACGTGACGTCACACGTGAAGCGCGCATAAATGACGTGCTGGGAATTCTTTTGTTGTGAAACCGAGTTTTCTGGTTGATCTTCTCGTGTTCTTTTCTCTAGTTAAACAGGAGTCGAACCACACCATCGGGGTCGAGTTTGGATCCAAGGTGGTGAACGTCGGTGGCCGGTCGGTGAAACTCCAGATATGGGATACTGCCGGACAGGAACGGTTTCGGTGAGTTCCGAGAACTCGTCTTACAATTTCCGGCAGAAATATTGACAGGCGTCTGATATGGTGAATAATTGGTTCTTCTAAATGTGAGCACTGAAGTCAAACATTTGTTCTATAACAGGTCTGTCACCAGAAGCTACTACAGAGGCGCTGCAGGAGCCCTGCTAGTTTATGACATCACCAGGTATTTAATTCATCAGGTGCATTAAGATGCTGCAGTTTTTTTAAGTGACACAAGCCGGCATTTGTGTGATGGTTTTAGCTCGGATGGAAATGTGAAAATGGCATGTCGCGCACTTATATTTTATTCTCAACTGTCACCCGCAGTCGTGAGACCTACAACGCTCTCGCCAACTGGCTGGCTGACGCCCGGACCCTGGCCAGCCCCAACATATGCATTCTGCTGGTGGGCAACAAGAAAGATTTGGACGCTGAGCGGGAGGTCACTTTCTTGGAGGCCAGCCGGTTCGCACAAGAAAATGGTGAGTTCACTTTATCCGTCCAAATACGACGAGAAGATAACCAAACACGTTGATGAGCTCCTCACCTATCCTATCCTGAAGAAAAACAAACTATGTAAATGCATAAATACTTTGTTTTATGTTTTAGATCTGATGTTCTTGGAAACGAGTGCGTTCACAGGTGAAAATGTGGAGGAAGCGTTTCTTAAGTGCTCTAAGACGATACTTGCAAAAATCGAATCTGGTAAATATAAGTTTTTATCATATATCCATTACTGCTATTATACTGTAAAGCAATGCCGAGTGGATTTGAGGGATTTGATAATTGGTGTTCTGATAAACACATTGTTGTATTCGGTTCAATTTTCTTTCACTTGACCATTTAATGTTTTTATGTGTAAGGCTCCCATTGACCCACGAAAATTATAAATTCAATATTTGCTTCTGTTTATAACACCCCGATATGAACAAAGTAGAACCGTCTGTGAACTGCCAACTCAGTTAAATTGTTTTTGCAATTAGGAGAGCTGGACCCCGAACGGATAGGCTCCGGCATCCAGTACGGCGACGCCTCGCTGCGAAGGATCAACCGGACGCCCCAGCGCCAGCACCCGGATTGCGCGTGTCGGATCTAGCGTTTGGTGGATGACCTCCACCTCCCCTTCAGTTGAAAAATTTGAGTCATACGAGAAACCATCCCCGACGAACGCGCCCACGCCGATCTTTGTACACGCCAGTCATCCGCGCGGCACAGGCGCCCGCATATGCATATATATATATATATTGTTTTGAGAACATATATAAAATATACTTCTTTTTTGCTGGTCGCACAAGCATCGCAAATCTACTTGTATATCGGATCGGTCGAACAAGAAGATGAACTGAAAACGCGAGTGTCACAGGATGTGAGTTCACAGGATTGCGGAGAAGGAAGGAGATTTCCCGTGAGTGTCTCGATTGAGAAAACAACCGTTTGAACAAATCTTCCGTATTTGGTCTTTCATTGAGCGAGATCGGGTTTATTTTTTGAGATTTGGAGCAGTCTCAGTCAGACGGGTAAACAACAACGCCTGTGTTAGAAAATTTCTGAACTATTTTTTTTCCTTTCCGCCATTTCGGTGATAAACAATTTTGGTGATTCCCCCTCCTAATCAACCATCTTATATTCTCCATATGTCTCAGTTATATTGTATCGACTTATAGGTGTATTGTAAAATGGCGAAGGCAAAAAAATTACTAGTTTTTTTAGTTTACTCATGCGTGTACCCATCCTCTGTTTTTAAATAAGGTTTGCTTGTCGCGGTGTCGCAGTTATGCGCTTTTCTTTGCTGGGGGTGGGGGGAGTTTTGACCGATTATCAAATAATTCTTTTTATGAGGTGGCCTTTTCGCTGTCGTCGCAACGAACCATCCGATCATCGCTTAAGAGAAAAGGCGGAATGGTTAGTGTATGCCGCCGCGTTGGTTCCAAAATTCAATCGTTCCTCATTTTCATTCTTCCGATCATCAGTCGATAACGTTAATAGGCTAATCTGTGAATTTTTGCAATTGACTTGGTAGACGCCTGTGTACATGCGTTCAGTGCCGTTCGCTACTTGTTATTCTAAGTCTTGTATTTCTCTGATGCAGATGACTGGGGGATGTCTAGGGTAGATGTGTATAGCCCATCCTTGTAATAAATTTCTTTTTAATGCTAGTGACGAAAACGATGCATAATAAAAATTCCAAGAAACGGTTGTGCGGTTTGCGCAACGCGGAACTGTCCAGGGCTACGCTTTTTTATAGCTATTTTGCTGGTTTCTGGGAAATTGAGATTTGAAGCGCACTTATTAGTGGCAGCGACGAAAGCGGAAACTGGAGGGAGCATTAAAATCATTCGTGTTTGAAAGCTAAAGGTATAAAGGCAGAATTGTGCAATTGTGTCTCGACTTATTCCCTGTTGATATATGCCATGCCCTTATTGTAAATAAGATGTAGAGTTATAAAAAAACATTCTTAAAAATTTAAGTAGGGTACTTCGTCAGCTGCCAATTAAAAAAACTTGTATAACTGAACATTTTAATATCCGTATTGTAAATTATTTACGCTTGTATGGATGTGTTTTTTCTTTTGTGTGTGGAAACTATTTTAGATCACGATACTAGATTGCTTTTTAAGTTTTGAAGAGTAAATTGAGTTGTTGTGAACTAAATTTTGCAAATTGTGTTATTTCTTGTTGGTGCACTAATAAAGCATATGTTTTTGAACAGTGGATCAATTATCGTAGTTTACATAATCTGGTCGATGTAGTCGATTTTTTAAAAATGATAACTGGTGTTTGGACGATATTTTACAGAATATTTTACTCTATTAGTCGAGTCCCATGTACAAGGTACTGTTCCACGTTTTTGTTTCAAAAGGCAACTACGCATTTAGGCACCACGCAGTTAATGGAATGATCCGTTGTGTAAACTTTGCTTTATTTTATTTATTTCAATCTTTAGTTTCTGCTACAGGAGTTCCTGTACTCCTCTTAGTGCTTCGACACTGAGGGACACATTTTCACCAGTACCCCGGGATTGAATAACCAAGAGCCCGAACCCGGGACCGCCGAGCCAGTCGGCCGCAATACCGACTGGGCTACGACGAGTCGTACTTTATAACAACTTATTGGCGCAAGCCCTTAAACCTTTGACGATGTAAACCTTCCCCTCATTACAGGTACACGCAACAATCGCAGTAAATTGGATTCTGTTTTGTTTAAAAGCTTTCCAAAATCTGCTTTCAATGTTTCTATCCTCACTGATAGTTAAGCAGAGAGAAGCTAGCCTTCTTCGCTAGGATAGAGCTAGCTAATAATCCGACAGTTACAATAATTTTTCTCGCTGACGAATGCTACTCTTCGTTAAGTCACCAAAAATAATTTGAAACTTATAAAATTTAGATCGTCTACTTACTGGGCCACACAAACGTTTTCGTCTCATCAGGTGTGTTCGGGTCCAATGCACATGAACAAATGAAGACACTGAAAAGTTAAACCGAAATGGGGAGACTGGGAGGTCGATCACATGTGGTCTAATCCGTAGGCCAAAGTCCGTTACCGTTTTCACGGACATAACAGAATTGACCTACTTCCTCATTGAAAGTATCGATTTTTAGATAAATTATTGAAAATGCCGAGAACACACCAAAGACAGTAGAAATGTTAAACTGTTTATTTTAATCTGCTTACCCCAACACCAATATCGAGTTAGCAAAAAGGTTTCACCAAGCTTGTCATTTACAAAAGTCATACAATTTGCTACAGAATGATTTTGTAAAAGTGAAGATTTCCAAACACGAAAAGCATGTGAATACCGCAGTGTAAGCACAGAATAACTTTCCCCTGGATACCAATTTATTTATTATGAAGTTAAAATATTCTCACTCGTCGGACCTGGTGCGTGTGAGAACCAAAGTTGACGACGAGCTGACGCGATATTTGATGATGACGTTGCTCTTCGTAAGAGAGCAAGTTCCAAGAGCTTGCATCGACACAAGCATCTGCCATGATGGACAATAGTTGGAAAAAACATGTGCTTGGTGAAATGACCACACAATCAAGCAGCCTGTACATTTTGTATGACTCAAGTTGTCAAGACCTAAGACATGACAACACGCTATAAAGAAATTTTGATAAGAACGTCCAAAAGGTACAGGCTGTTCGAAACAAGTAGGAGGTATTGTCGCTAACAAATGTTTTTAAACATCAAACCGGGTATCAATTACCCACGGAATTTTCAATCACGAAAGACTGTCCTTTTCAGTCTCAGTCATAAATACTGCATAGTGGTGACAATGAACCTTTTTTGCAGAACCGAGTGGATCAAATTGAATTTGACAATGTTTTTTTTTTGGCCGATACGAAACTGCAAATACGGTTAAATTCAATACCAATTTGATTCCTAGATAAATTCTATCTTGGCACAAAAATTCTAAAATAACGTATTTTTAAAACGCTCCTGAAGGGAGATGATACGAAGAGTTGCATCATCCAAGGGATTTCCCCCCATAGTTTAACGAATTTACCTTATATACAGAATTTATATTTTCCACATTTACCTCTAGGACATATTTTTAAAAAATTTATACACCCCCCCTATATTAAATATATTTTTGGGCTATACAATGTACACAACACACCAATCACTATAATATTGCTAACCGGTCAAAAGCATCATTCCCAATCAATGCTACTGACAAGTTAAATATAACTGATATTCACTCTCGACACTCAATCCCACTACATACAATAATTTCGTTCAGTCTGCCGCTACTGCGAAAATGCGATACATTTTGATAAATTAGAACAGTGCTAAACGGTACAGTCAAGCCATATCTCTAAAATCTCAGAAAAACAATTTGTTACTGTTCGAAATTCAATATTTTGTGAATATTAAAAATATAGAGGGCGCTTATATTTTTGAACACCAATCTGAGATACGTTTTCACATTTAAAATTAACTACAAATTTCAGTGAATTCCGAATAAATCCGACGCAAAATATAATGAAAAATACTTTTAATGCTTCCACTGGCTCAGGCTCATTTTCTTCGTCCATTTTGTGAGAAGTGCTCGTTGAAGTGTAAACTTCCAGAAAGTTACCGCAAAATTAATATTTACATGATGTATCACGTACCAATTTTATCACATTTATACGAGTAGAAAGTGAGCTTAATGAAACTCAGTTCAATAAATCACAAACGGTGAAAGCTAACCAATCAAACCGAATCCATTTCAGAGTTTCACTTATGGATTATTGGTCACAAGGACAGTTTCCAGTTCGAATTGAGTTTGTGCGGTACGTTTATCCATATCGTGATGACTATAAACGATTTAATTAAATTTATTCAATTGAACCAACGAGGAAAGAGAGATACCAATCTACAACACAATATCCACTACCACCTGGACTTTCAAAAAACAAATGAACATCTACGCACAAAGTGTCATCAACTTGGGAAAGCTCGAAGAGACAGACACTTTTCCTGTGCAGAGAGCCTCAAACCTCGAGCGAAACATACATCGCTGAACATGCAACTGAGACCCCAGGGAACGGATAACGATGTCACGATCATTTTAACGACTTATCTTGTTCTATTTTGTAGTCTAAGGGATGCAAAATACACGTTCCGTACGAAAATAGGTTCTTAATCTTTCAGTTTTGTGTAACAAGTTTTTGTCCCGACCGGGTTGTACCGCGGTTAGGAGAAATGGGTTCTAATTAGGAAACAGTAAATGTGGTCGGGAGCACTTTCTGTACAGTGGGGAAAAACAACCGTATGGACCTGATGATCGTGCCACACTGTTTTCAGGCGGATGATGGCGGGATAAGTAACAAGGATAGAAGTGATATTCATGAGCAAAGATTAAAAAAATATGAGTATATGCCATTACCAATCTCCTAGAATCCAGGGAACGCTTCTTTTCTATTGAGCCAGCCAAAATTACTTCACGTACATCGCACGACAGACGTTATTTTTAGGAGTTCCCTCGACCATTCGTTACACTAAATAACATAATATGCAAGGGCGGTTCACACTGAACAATGATTATTGCTCACGTAAAATTAAAATGTGATTTCGAGGACAGAACTTACGGTGATCATTCATGCATTAAATATTAATAAAATGGAGAAAAAACAATAAGCACGAAGCAAAATTAAGCACACATAAAAGAAATGAAAAAAGCGCCTAATCGTGATTGTTTTGCGTGATTAGTTTTAACATTGCATTATTGGTTAGTATTTCAACTGTCAATAAAAATACTAAATTAATAAACCTATTGGGCAGATCTGCTCCTGCATTGGACAAACTAATACCCTATAATAAAAAACGATATGCAAAATCGAATTAATAATTAAAGTTTAATTCGACAGAGTATTTAGAAAGGTTCACAAATCAAGTCACGCAAAGAAAAAATTATTACTTTAAAAAGAGAGCTAGTGCATTAAGATTTTAAAACTGAATTTTTGTCATAGTTTAGGAGGAAATATTATCGCAAGATCGCTTGCAATTCTAATTTGGGAAACGCTTTTAAAGACTGGTTATTTTAAATAATGTGTTGTTCCGATCCATTATTACAGCTAATTCACGAAATTAATCTTCTATTACTTTAAACAATTTCAGGCAGTCCATCAAATTAAATCACCATCCTCTGATATAGGCCAATTAAATGTTAACGATTATTTGTCTCGATCAAAGTTATAGAATGGGTAGGGGGAAATATTTAAATAACGAAATTAGTAAAATCTGCGATAGCAACAAGGAAAACTAGCACACGGACTCTTCAGCCAACAGGCAAAAGAAAAATAGTAGCAGTAAGAGTAGGCAGCTATATCCCAAAACAAAGTATACCCCAACTAAGTGAAGCAAAAGAACGGATAAAGCTACTAGAAAGTCAAAAAAAAAAGAAGAAAATAAAAGAATAACGAGCACCAGTAAACTGACAGCATTAACTCAAAATGAACGGTAAAAACCGAACGGCCGCCCTGAAATAAATTTGTCGATATACGGAAGTAAAGTAAGGTATGTCCATTTGGCTCACCGACACTTCGCTGCACAAGTCAATCAGAACGTTTCACGATAGACGACTGTCGAGGATGAGCAATGAGCATAGGATATTGAAGGTCATTGACGACGGTGAACTGGTCGGCCAGTATGGAAATGGATATGGAAGAGCTGGGGAGGGAAGGGGGGATACAAACAGGAAATACACCTACTTTCTAGTTTTAGAATGGGACAGAACACCGTCTCGTCTATCGGTAACCCCTGACCTGATTGTATTGTACATCTGGAATAATTTCAGCGTGGCAGTTTGTCGATTATTTCTCCCAACCAACCCCCCCTTTCTCACACGTAACAGCTCGGCGGTCGAGTTGGCTTATCAAAGTTAGTGATGGGTGATGAGAGCGCTACCGTGTGGCCGACGGCGGCAAACGCACTAACGAGCGGAGGCGGCGCAGCGGCTCGCCTTCCTTCGATTCACGTTAGTCACTCGATTTTTTTTCCTGTTTTGTTTTTGTCATTTTTTTTAAATTCTGCTCGGACATCGGTGCAGAGACACGGGGTCCGGAGGAGGGAGAACGCACTAAGGAGGGTCGTCGACCATCCAGTGTCGGCGGGTTCTCTCTTTTTCCCACTGCCTTCATCAGGACGACTTGATTTTCGTGTTGACCGCGGCCTGCACGGCTCCAAGGGCGACACTGTCGAAATCCTTCTTGATGACGTTCATGTAGATCGGCCTCATAAACTGCATATGGGCAAAAGAAACACGAAAACAATAAATGACGGCGGTTTAAAAGCGAGCTCGATAATTTCAGGCTTAATGCAACCCCCTTGGTGTACAAGAAACTGCGTAAATGGTAACAGGGAAGTGTGTTAGATTGATCTGCTACTAGTGCTCTCACGAAAGGCTATGCTATTGACAGAAACGAAGTTGTTATGAACACATATGTTATTGGCCAATCCGGAGTTTGGTTTTAGAGCAGGGTGACATTCGATATTCGCAGCAGCTCTCCTTTCTAATTTATCGGTTTTGGTAAATAGATGCGGATTGAGAAATCTTGCTATTTCGTGCTCTCACACCAGAATTGGTTCACCAATAAAATCAAGACAGGACAACATTATTTTGCACAAAGCCAAGGGTTACTTTGCAGATTGGTTGTCGAAATAGCATTAAAGCAACTCATCACACAAACGAAATGTTAACAGGCGTGTACAGACATTATAATAATTTAGTTGCGCCTAGACACATGAGATGCATGGGAGTAAATTAAATATTCGCGTTCATGTATTGTAATGAGAAATAATTATTATTATTATTATATAGCTTTTGGGCGATAAATATCTAAAAAAATTATTACAAAGGCAAGAAATATTTAATTGCAAGAACATTAACAGAATGCAACGCAGTTAACATACGGGACCGGCTGCAACAAAAATTATTTAAATCTAAAATAGTAGATATGAAGCAGATAATACAGGTAATACCAAAACTATAGGACGATTGCTTGGACTTCAATAATCGCTAAAAAGATCGCCAACAACGTTCAAACAACGTTTATATCTGATCTTCAGGAAAAATTAAGAAATTATAGATTTGCGAAACACAAACGTAAGAACTTAATGCCTAAGCACCATGAGGGGGACGTTACGCCTGTAATGCGGTTGACTACGGTTGATTGGAAACAAAAAAAAACTCACCTAACACTTACTTAACAACCCAATAAATTGAAATATAAATTCCGAAAGCGCTATTGATAGCCAGAAACACGGTAAAAAATTCCTTTATATTATTTTAATTTATTGGGTAGCGACGTTTGTCTGTGTTTCGCAAATCTAAAATTTCTTAATTTTTCGTGAAGGTCAGATATAAACGTTGTTTATCGACGATCTTGTTGCCGACTATTGCAGTCCTAGCAATCATCCTATGTTTTCGTTAGAAATAATTTAGTTTTGGAATATTGAATTAGTCGCATGAGACATTCGTTCGAGCAAACGCAGTTTAACTTGCAATGATGAAAAAATTCACTCATTGAAATACCATTGAAGGGCGCGCGGAAAACTTTTTGAATATCTTCTTCATAATTGCCACTGCATCTCATCAGATTCCGCCCCATTTAAGACCTTGAAATTTGCGAAGGATTTCAGTTAGCACTGCACATGGCATAATTATCCAATCTAATCAAAATTGATTTTTTTACTGCCTCGCACTGGATATATTACCCAGTTCTTGGTGTTGGGATATTAACTTGTGATGATGGAAGCTAAGTTTCAGAAATTATCAGGGTGTGCTCAAATTACCATCATCTAATCTTAACGTTTAACCTAAAAAGGACGCACAAAGTTGACAGCTTTTTAAATATTTGGTGGCTATTTAGAATGAAATTTGCCAGGCCCAACCCAAATAATGTTCAAATTCCTTTAACTTATTGTAATATTAAAAATTAAACAAACTCATCAGTCATGATGTTAGCTTTTCAACTTATTTTGTTTTAATCAAATTTAAATTTAGGCGATCTCAAAAATCGGATCCAAAATTGGCCAGTGCCTACGTCCTTGACCGTGGTCGAAAAGTTTTCTCAGGGGACTCTAGCGCATCATGTCAGACTGTATTTAAGATTAAACGGGATTCTGGGTACAATTCAGACACACTCTTTAAGGATTTCAAAACTGGGGAATCATCCGAAATTATTTTGTTGCATATCAATATTTCAGCATTTTCAAAGATCGAACGTTCCACAATTTTGTCCAAAAACATAAAATAAAAATCAAAAGAAATAAGTGGGTCTTACCTTTTCCCAAATCAAATTAGAAACCAGGTCGATGCTCATGCCAATCTCTCTCATGTCGCCGCTATACCTACGGAAATATTAATGAAGACACGGGGTTAAGATTGACCCGATTTTTTATAAAGACAAATGAGTTTAAAATCGAAGAGGCTAAACGAAGGCAAATGCTGGCAGTAACTTACCGGACGTACGCCCAAAGACAAAGAGTGAGCAACGAAATACCCATCATCAAGTTGCACACGTTGGCCAGGTCGTAGAGGCCGACGAGGCCAAAGGTGCCGGACAGCACGTAGGCAATGATGGTGACTGCGAAGAGGACGGCAGGCGTGCGGAAGGCCTTGAATATGTTCTTGCTTTCGTTGTGCTTGACAAAGTTGGCGAAGGTATCATCGATTTCCTGAGTGTGACCGCAGAGTGAGCAATAACAGTTTTATTGATCAGCTAAAAATTCATTGAACTCTACGAAATCCTGAGTTTCTTTTAAAGGCCCGACAGAATCGCACAACGGCGATATTCGACGACAAAGGCTTTGTATGTCGCACAGGTTAAACGAAACACCTCTTTAAAATTTATAAAATATCGGAATCAATTACAATATGTACACACAAGTAGCAACGGATGGGGAATATTATGGGGGGATCGGGGGATCGGAACGAGCTGAATATTTTACATTTTTAAGTGAGACTTAGCAACCAACTGAAACATCCCCATCTCAAACGTAATCTAGATAACCTCTCCTACAGATGAACAGACACAGATAAGGCATCAAGAAGAAAGAAATCCGATCTTCTAGACAATCAAACAAGGACATTTGTCATCCATTGAACAAAAATGACATGAGTATTGCTTACGTGGGCAAGCCGGTCTTCGTAAGATTGTGAAAACTCGTTGCCACCCATTTTGCGGGTGTTGCGGAAGGACTCCAGCGCCTGATCCTTCACACGACTGTGATCCTCTTGCAATTTCTTCGTGCTCAGGTAGGGCCGGTCACCGCCACACACCTATAGTAGTTGACATGTAGAGACCACAATTAGATTTTGGTAACAACCACGAAGTCCGAAAGATTCTAGAAATTGTCGAGGGCCAAAATTAATTTTTGCTTCGCTACCAAGATTCGAAAACTGGATGAATGCTTTTAAAGAGCTAAACAAGCATCTTCAAAAGATACGACACTTCAACAAACTGTTAGACGACATGAATATCTTGAAGAATCGGCAGTCATAACACAATTTAAGCTCTGGTCACTCGCCTTTTCCATTTCCAGTGAGTACAGGTCTTTGGAGGTGGCCACCGCTGATAGATTATTGGCTTCAGCGGTCGCCTAACGAAATGAGAAACAAAAATAATTTAACTTGAAATGCACTAAAAATTACAAACTCATCTGCTTAAGAATGAGATATTCAAGACTGCACTAGATTCAATAATAAATATCACAAGACGTTATTGGAACTCACCTGAAGCATTGACTTTGGCTCAGGTAGCTGGTCTCCTTGGTATATCTTGATGTATGCCTGCAAAGAAAATTTAAAGAAAATTTGAAACACAAACATATCAAAAGACGACAACACATCTCAGATTTAGACTCAGACTGTAACTAACCTTGAAGTATTCCAGCAGCTCCCGGCAGGTGATCTTCTGCCCATTGATCTCCTTGACGACCAGGTTTTCGGATGAGAGCATCAAAGGCACGAGCACGACCAGCTGGTTCTTGAAATCCGACTCGATGTCTGCCAGACGCCCGTCGAACACGGGGTTGGTAGCCACGCGCAAACCCGGGTGCGGCATCAGATAGCAGCTGATGTCATTGAAGCAACTTCGGATGTGTCGGCGCAGCTGTTGCAGCTCAGGGTGTTGGCGGTCAGAGATCTGAACGAGGAGTCAAACAAAAATCTATAAATAAAACATCTAAAAATGCTAGATATCCCGAAAGATCCAGTCCCACTCACGCACAACAATTGTTTTTAAAAATGTGTATTGCTTGATCTTACGCTACCAACAATTATATTATATATAACAACGACCAAAAATTTGAAGAGTTTGGGAATAAAGAACTTTTTTATATTACGTTACATTAAAATTGAAAAGGAGTTTTGTAGAATAGACAGACAGAATGCATCTCGCTTCACAGCACTTTTCGTGCTTACCTGCAACCTCCGTTCCAGGATTTTCATACCGCCACTAGTGCCATATTCGGCCTCGTACGGGAAACTCCAATCCCGGACCAGAAACTGCAGCCTCTGAAATGGCTTCTCGGTGTTGTCCTCCATTGCCAGACGCCCGTACTCTGTAAAAAGCTGTTGAAGCGAATGAATTCAGAAGTTACGTTTCACCATTGCAATTCCATTACGTTTCATTCATGCAAAATAACGACAAATAACAAGCAATCTCACAACGTGCGACCTTTCAAACGAAGACTGACCTGTAGATGTTGAAGGTCATCTTCTTGGATATTTTGAGATAGATTGTAAACCTGCAAGCATATATAAAAAATGTGCGTTCCTTAAAAAAATGGTAGGGCAGATTGGTTTGACATTGTTCCGTAAAATTCCTTGTAATAGTAAATTGAGAATTTTATTGTTCTAAATATTTCGACTAATGTATAGTCTAATTCTTCCAAAGATTTAAACACAGTTATATTAAATTATGTCTTCAATATCCTGTCGGCACAAATTATCCAGGACGAATACGGAACAAAGAAAACTGGTGTGGTGAACTAATAAAAGAAAAAAAAACCCATGGCGATTGTCGCGGTCGGGATTTGCACCCTGGTAGACATGATTTAGATCGATGTTTGACCGCATCGTGACTCACCTGCACGGAGCTGATCATGGTGCTGAGCGCGAAGACGGTGGCACAGTCCTTGACGGTGGACTCGCTGTCGAACGCGCCTTGCGTGTCCAGTAGGATAACGGCCACCTTCTCGCCGCTGGGCAGCGGCACCACGAACACCTTGCTCCACATGAGGATACCGGTGGTGTCGCGCTCCGAGCCGCCGCGCCACGTGAAGCCGCTCAACGGGGAGGAGTCGTCACCCATCCACTCATCGGATCCCTGATAAGACAGATTGAACCAATCAAACGAGACTTGTAAGACTGATCACTGCCTAGAGGGCAGCCATCAATTTTGGATGAGGAGAAGCTGTGAATTTCGACGTACCTCGCTCTCCAGGTATCTGAGGAAAAAGTCGAGCAAGAAAGATTTGCCCTTGCGGAAGGCGCCGGCCACCGACACGACCACCACGTGTTTGTCGCGCAGCGCATCGTCTAACAGGATCCGCTCCAGCGCCTCCTCGTCCAGCTCAAATACGTGGTCGTCCTTGGTGGCCACTACCTGCACCGGGTGTCCGCGCGACATGCCGCTTTCGATTGGGGCTTCTGAAAAACCGTACCACACAAATTAATAAAAATTATATTTTCAGCAAGCTCCATTCCTTTCACACAAAAATAATCGGAAGATCTAAACGATGAACTCCTAAGCGTTAACAAAAAAATTAGAGGATTACATTAACATGATACGACAAATTGACGATTATTTCTTAGTTATTTTTTTTCATTCACCAGCGTCGCCACCTTCAAGCCCTCTGACAGTCTGGCTCGAATCGCCAATCTTTTGATCCGTAGATAGGCGATGTCATGTCAAAAAAAGCACGGTCTTGTGAATACAAGACCTTGCTTTTTTATTTCATTGTACTAAGCGAAAAGTTTTGAAAATCTCTCGCCACATTACCAAACATATTTACACGAAACAATTCAAAACCGGAGATTCCGGAGATTTTATTGATAAGGGATTTCTAAAAATTATTTTCTTGCGTCTAACAGCTCGAATCTATGTTTTAACAGACAATTAAAAGTTTAGGAGATTCTTGTGCAGAACAAGGGGAGACTGGCAGCTAAGCTAGACCGAAAAACAACAACAATCGACTTAAATGTGAATTAACATAATTTTATAAAATGAAAAACTGACATCATTGTTCCTTCCAAATTGACGCAAATAAAATAGGAGCACTTTCGCAGCAAAACACAAAGTAACAGGGAATTTCGAGAGAGCTCTTTTCGTAAACACAATATCAGTCCAAATAAAAGTAAATTTCCAACCAAATTAAATTCTCCGACTAACATTGCAATGCGCCAACCTAGGTACCAGCAGAGTGCAACAATTGAATGCAAAATTGTGCGGAACAATAGGCAGACACGGCCCAGTGGGACATTAGAAAATAACACACTTTGACAGGCTTTCAATTCTGTTCGACTGGACGATGCCATTGGGCGAATGGTGACACGACCATTATGAATTTAACGGGGCAAATAAATTACCTCCAACCATTTCGGGGCACTCAGAATTCGAGCCGATCACTGCAACCAGATGATTTTCAGTATTTGAACAGACTAAGTAGTGTATAATGGAAATCAGACTTATCAATTCTTGGAGCGACTTGTTAATCTCAAATGAATTTTGGTCTAACAATAATAGTTCGGTGTTCAATAAGAACATTAACTAAAAACTACAAAAATCGGTGGCAGCTTTACTAATGAAAAAACGACAGATACTGCTTTAGAATATCGGATCAACTCGGAGACAACGCAAACTACAGGTATATATGTATCAAGGTCTTGTCGGGACAAACCGAACGCGTTTGCCTGAATTCGGATTTTAAAAATAAACCGGAATCAAAGCTTATAGGTGAAACGCGACACACGAGATTGCTTTGTACGTCATCGCTCTATTGAGACTACTCACACAGGCCTACAACCAAAAAAGAAAAACTCGATAACAATATACAGTACTGCATTATGGCAACGGTTTTCTAAGAGACGACTTTAAAATTTTAAAACAAAAATTTCAATTCTGAATGCTATGCTGAATTGAACAGTGATTGTGAGTGAATGAACTAATCTCACACGCCCGTAAGGTGAGGAGTTCAAATGTTCACTTTCCTGGTTGATAACAATTTCCCGGAACTATCACAAATGGCAATTTTTGGTAAGTTTTGCCTAGGTAATTTTTGCCTAGCACAGGCTTAGTATTAACTATCTAGGTAGGAATCTTTAACGTGCACCTGAAATCGTACAGGCACGGGTCCCACGGCTTTAATTTCATTTCGAAAGGTGTTTATGTCCCAGTCTATCGCATCCCAGTCCGTTGTCAAATCGGCAACAAACTACTCCAGACAAATCATATGACGGAATGCTTATGACCGAAGACATTGAACGTCCGATATAATTTTGGCAGACCTTGAATTGGGGCGCAACGCAGACTGACAACTACATGTACACCAGTCACTAGGCTCGTGGAAGCCGCTCACCAACATTCAAGGTTAATTATGATTCTGCACCAAATAACAAAGGCCAGCTGTTCTCAGCCAGGCCATACGTCAAAACAGCGCCTATTTGAGGCCGTGTCGATTGTAACTCAGCCACCTCACCTAGTTGAAACGGACGGGCAGCATAGTAAATGAGCAAATGTTTCGAATGCTGTTTGACACGATCGGTCCGTCAGGGGAATGGGGTATCGCTAAATTTACGTACGCTTGGGTCAATTGCAGTTGTAACCCATAAATTCGTAAAGGGGCGCCATTGTTCTTCGCAGCGCAATCAACGGGCGGCTTAACAGTGATATTGCACCATTTGGAATATATATAAGACTAGCACGCCAGCATTCACCATTTGGAACATAAATATGACTAGCCCGCCAGCACTCAGACAATTGGCACAGTCTCATCTTTAATGAGCTTCGGGCTCTTGAACCTGAACTCTATACGCCATTATTGGCGCACTATCAGCAGATAAAAATTATTAGACGAAAAAATGTCGCCCAACCACTATCAACGATGCTCTTCAAACAGTGATGCCGCAACTACCGGATTATATCTTCCACATCGAACTGACATTATCTTTACGAATAGGTACATAATTGAATAATTATAAAATCATCACATGTGATCACAATCACTGCAAGCACTACCACCTATTATCGCCTTTTTTCAGCTCGGATCCGCGGGTTTGTTCAGGGAATACAAACCTGATTTCCCATTTCTAAAACAACGCATGCTCCCGAACCATCATGAGACACAAAACTGCGGGATTTCTGACACCACGGAGCTGTCCATACGATTTCAAAATCGAAAATGGTGTTCAGTTCACATTAATTAATCCATTTCACAAGTCTTTTAAGATTTGTATAGCAATTTCCATTTTTCCTCAGATTTAAATAACATAGTAACTGGGGAAAACTCATATTCAGAGTTAAAATGGGGGTTGTGCCCGGGACAGGCCGGACGATCCAGACGTTCTTCTTCCTATTAGATTTTCATTTGTTCAATTAATTTCGAAATTTGAAGCCAGGCGATAGAATTTTTTTCATCTCAAACTAGCAAAACAGTTTCCAGTCAGGACCACGGTGGGCGCCGCAACATTTTTCTTGGGTGCTGACCAGAAGGTTCAGGTATGCTCAAATTATCAAGACTTGAGGAGAGCTTGACTCAAAAGGTGCATTGTAACCCACCGTTGAACAGATTCTAAAATTCAAGAGTGTCGTAAATCAGACGCAGTGCAGCATTCTCAATCACGTGACCAGTTTATAAGGAACACACAACTTAAAACAAATACCACGACCAGTCACTACGTATCTACGTTACCCTTCAAATTGCTACACGGTGCTGCGCACACCCCAAAAGGAATCCGACGTTGAGGGGGCTGACCCCTCAACCAGTTCCACTGAGGGACTGAGCAATGTGAAATGATGTCATCCGAGTTTGGCACCAGCCACGCGGGCCACTATCCGAACGAACCATCCGCGGAGTACTGCCGTGACGGCGCGAGAGCGGGGCTAAATTTAACCCACACCCCACATCAAGGTAACGCGTCTCCTCTTAAACTTGAAGAAGCGAACATTGGAAAAAACATCGAGAACATCGGGAAAAAGAAAAAAAATTCAATGGCAGATAAGACGCAATTTATGCGACAGACGCACTCAAAAGTGATGTCACGACGCGCGGGACCCAAGTCTGATGATTTGAAAATATGAATAACATCAAAATCACCCATCTAGACAGTTTCGTAAACAATTCTCAGGATTGCAACCACATTTGTCTTTCCCATTGACACAAGACAGCTTTGGAACGCTACAAAAAGAATCTGTCAATAGCCTGACTAGAACCAATGCATCAATAGGCCGATTTTGTACCAATTTTTTTAAAAATAAGAATTTTAATGAAACCCGATTCGAACTCAGAAGTCGATGTCTAGCTATTATTCAGAAAACTGGTAGGCGAAAGCAAGCAACTAGAAGAATACAGACACGTTACACTTTCCTTTTGGAGTCCTTTCCTACAGGTCATTTTGATTCAAAACAGCGATCCTAAATGTACCCAACTGCAAGAATTTATGAGCATATGTAACTATGCTGATATACCTGTATGTGTGTATACGTTTGAGTAACTGACACTTTGATTCACTGGTTTAATAGTTCCAAAGGAAAGCCAATAATTTTACATCACGAGGAGAGATGTACTAATTTTCTCTCGCTCCTCACTGAACACATAATGATCAAGTTTTGTCTTAACTAACTCATAATACCAAGCATTAAAGGCCTACACAGAAAGCGTTGCGTAGGGCTGAGAAACTTTTACAAATCGACTGCGCATGAAGTTCACTATTGCGTAGCCAGGTACTATAGAAAACTGGACCATAGAAAACTGGACCATCAGTAACGTTGACTTTCATCAAAATTCGGATTGCCAAATCCAATATAGACAACATTGAGAAACAGCTGAGTCAGGGTCACGGCATGACGTGGGACCGGTTAAACTGAGATTTTTACTTTCTAGGGACTGGACCTGATTGATAAAGCTTGCATGGAGCCTAACTTTTAGCCAACATCCTGCCGATCTGGCTGAAATCTTGCGAGAACTCTTTTCAGTTAGCGTACGTACTCACGTTCGTAAGTGAACATGAAATTGATCATATAATCGTGGAGTTGGCAAATCCTTTTACCATTGACCTTTATGGAGATAAGAATTAAGACAGATGAGGTCTGTCGACAGATTTTGTTCCACTAAGTTGAGAGAAGAAAATATATTAGGTTACTGAAAGATGTGAGCCCAAAAAAAATCTCAATTCAGGACAAATATTGACCCTGCAGTTGGGGGACGATCAGAGTTCAGCATGATATTGATTTAATAGCGGGACCCATTTTCCAGCTGAGCCCTTGAAGACCTTCCAGATAGGGGTGCGTCAAATAATCGATAGGCTATGTGAGTGCGTTATGGTTTCACATGCGACGCCACCTAGCGGCAACATGGAATGTCAAGACGCCCACACATCTGAACGGACTTTCAAAAGGAGGCCTAACTTAGGCCTCGCTCCCCGTCCACACACAAGAAACCACTGGCCACATACAAACATGGACACAAACATGCAAAAGGATACGTGCTAAAAACTTAATGGAATTTACCCTTCTTTTGCGTTAACGCGTAGTCTGAGCGTCCCGCAAGCCCGTTAGGAAAAGTAGCTGTCTCTTGTTTACCTGCCATTAGGTGATTTCTACTATCAACGCTTGGCGAGTTATTGTTACGCTGAACTACGTCTGCCGCCATTTTGCTCACGATTTCAATTGCCTTTCAAATTTGAATGATGTGGCGCATGGATACAAAAGTGGTGATTTCTTGCATTTCTGGGGCAGCACGTTCAGATATACGAATTCCCATTGACTGGAATCGCGTTAATAATCACTATTACTCAGGCACCTCTGCGTAGCTTGCGGGACTTACGTAGAATACTGGATCTAGAAACAGAACAAACGCGCCCTTCTCCATCCGCATTAAACAAGCATGGGATAACTGAGTATTATGCTGCAGCAACGTGATTGAACTAGGGAGAGTCTAACTTTCGATTGATTTGTTTCACACGGACGATGTTCACGCAACCAACAGCTGGATTCAAAGACGGGCGCACTAGTTCGATTCGGATATTCGCTCATGAGTGAATGTAATATACAGGGTGAAATTCGAGTGTCGTTAAACCTATGGAATAAATGTAATGTCAATTACAATATATACCTTCAAGCAGCCCCGGATGGGACCTATGGCGGGGCATGTATTGCTATGTCGTATTGCATAACAATATGCAACTTTTCAAAATATGATTTCGAGAATCGTTTTTTCGTTTCAGAAATTCTCTGCGCAGTCTGTTATAAAATTTGTTAGGTTATAAATAAAAAATTGACCAATGAGCACAGAAAATTTGAATTAAAATTTGTTAGATGCTGACCGTTCTTGCTTTTTCGGAAGAAACTGCTTTGTATGCATTCGTAAATAAATTGTTGAAAATTTAAATAAAGCCAAAAAGAAACGCTATTAAATGACGTAATTGATACTTCGCCATCTGTTGAACCACGTTCACTAGCAAACGTTTTTGGAAGTAGCCTTAAAATGTGAGCTATTACGATGACGTCACGACTGCATGTCAGCCAGCCTGATATGGACAAGCGGTGTGACATCTTCAGATTAGCTTCTTCCGAAGCTGCAAAGGATATTGCATTCATATATATATTAACCCTCGCCCACGAAATAGAAAACAAATTTTCCAAAACACCGCTCAGACATGAAACATAAAGGACGCTAAGGCGTGCTGCACGATATGAACACAGGCCGCACTCTTTCTTCAAGCGGCTGCAAGGATACTCAATGGTGAGGCGGGTGTGGCGGTAGTGAGCGAGCACTCGTACATCGAGATGGGCAAAATATTCGGCAGGGAATCGATTTAGTATTCGATATGTCGGAATCGATTCTATCGAAACATCGGCGGCCCGAGTTCATGGATCGTTTTTTGTGCTCACTTCATTATTTCATTATTTCTTCACTTCATTATTCGGATTTGAGAGTTTTTTCTGCCGTTTACGAAATGTATTTGTGCGGCCATTTATTTGTGATCAGTTCCGTACACAATGACAAAAAAATAAAATAAAATAGACATCTAGAAGATGAGTATCACGAAAGTTGGGATTTACACAACCCATTGCCCTTTGCTGCCCCTGAATGTAAGCAATCACTGATTGCAAACGATAGGAGGTATTTTTTTTGCAAATTGTCAACATTATAAGAATAAAATAAAATATTACAAACTTATTTCAATGATAAATGAAATCAGTAGAATATCTGTTTGACGGTGGGCTAGAAATCTGTGCAATTAAAAATGGATCTGATATGATTTTTTAATTTGTTCTGTTGAGCAGGATTTGGAAAACATGGGAAATATACAAACTGAGATTGATCATGAGTTTCATGACCTAAGTTATTCTCCATATTACACAGTGGGGTGTGAGATTTGCCTGTGAGAGATTTATGTGATAATTGGTGATGTGATTTTGGTGATTTGTTTCTGAAAAACAATTATCAAAAACCACGAAACATTTCTGTCACCGACCTGATTATTTTTTTGATTATTTTTTAGAAAAAGGGCGAACATATCATATCGATTGCTAGCGAAAGAATTGATGTCGATTCGATAAATAACATCGAGAAATAAAAAGACGAAAAGAAAAAATCAAGCGCCCCTCCCACGAATCGATACATATCGATACTCACGTTTTGCCCATCCCCACAACCATCGGTAAAAATATCATGGTCGACGATGATGGCTGCCAAAAATCTTGCACCCAGTCGCTCAGAGATGCGTTGTTAACGCGCAATCCCCACCGAGATGCCGCAAAAAAAGTAAGTGAATGCAAAACTTGCATGCTCCGGTCGACGGACAAACGGTCGGCCAGGCAGGTGCATGGCAGGATTGGTCAAACAGGACCGTCGCGAGTGGCGGACGGTGGGCTAGGACTCTCTCCCCCTACCTCCTCCTCCGCCTATCCAAACCCAGTTGCATCACTGAGCCCATAGACGAGGGTAGAAGAGGGGATGGATAAGGGGGACACCCTTATGTGATGCTGGACTGGTACGCACATGCCAGTGCGGAACCGTTCGTCCAGGGGTTGGTGGCTGACAGATCAGGACCTGCAAGAAATGGTCCGCGATCGTGGTCGCAACGCCGACCGGGCGAGGGCTTTTTTGTGTGAAAGGAGGGGTGGATTTCTAGGATGGCCCACTCTCCCTCTTCTGGGATAGCGCGTCCCCCCGAAATCCTGCCGAATGACGTCGCCGAATCTGTCGTCGTCATGCTGACAACTTCACGTCACCAGCGATTACCATCGTGAATTGACAGCCAGCAGCATGCGCGTATTTTTTTTCTCTTCCCCTCCAATTTCGATAAATGTTTTATATTCTGTGTGAGGAGTGGTTGGAAAGTGATACTGTAGGAGAGAGTTTGGACGTCACGAATCGCAAGGAGTCAGTCCTAACAGTTCCGAAGACCCCTGTTTCGTTTGGAGTTTGGTGGTTGTTTTCTTCTCTATCTTGTTCTTCGTCAGCCAACGTCACGTCGCACCACCGCGAGGGCCTTCCTCTGTCGATGGTGTCGTGAGTGACAGTGCGCACGCCCTTCCCTGCGTCCTGCATGGCCTCAAGGTATCTCGATTTCCAGCTGTCTTCGCCAACCTAGCGTCTACCGGAAGTCGATCATCGTTCGAATGAATTCGATCCCCAATTGGTCCAAATCTCGACGACCAATTATTGTGTGGACACACGTGCGTGTAGGTGTGGGTGGACTGGACTGACTGAGAACCAGGAAGTGCTCGTCCAGTTTTCACTCAAGGAACTTTATAAATTGACCACTATCGGATTGACCTGTGGCTACATTGGCGACCCGAAAGCAAACGCATGTGACGGAAGTGTCACAACCTGCTTCGGTGTGTGGTTCAGTGACGACCTGCTTCAGCTCAACCGGAAATTACGAAAGAAAATGATTGCGAGTGGGTTGTGGGTGGTGGACTAGTGGATTGAGCGTTGAGAGGGTCCTGGTTCTAACTCTGTTCCACCGATTGTAAATTTCTGACTTGAGGCTGGCAGAGCCCCAACAGTAAAAAAAAATACCCGTCATACACAGAACCAACTAATTAATGCTCTGGACCAAGGTTAACAATAGGATCTGGAGAGATGATGGCAATTTGGATCGACGAATCGGCTATACCGAGTTAAAAATCGACCCTAAATGCACTGGCCAAGGATTAGGCTGCACAAACACTGACAGTTTTTTATCGTTGCGACCAGTTGGACCCTCTGCCCCCCCCCCCACCACCTGTTCCACCTGAGAGGAGTGGATCGAAATATATCCTCGTCATATTGGTGAAATGCACTGTACGGTTTGATGAGGCTGCTTACGCTATGTTACGAATTTGCAGAGGTTTGTTTTTCGGCTGGCCTTCTAGTGTGCTGTTTTAATACAAACTCGCATGCCCACTCTGGACGCCCCCATTGAATTACTTGGGCTTAAGTTGTACACTTTGAATCCAGCGCAGGTGCAGCTCAATTGTCTCACTGTAGACAGGAAATAGGGGGAAAAATTCCTGAGTAATTCGTAAATTTTTTGTTGAATTTGACAAGCGTCGTGTCAACTACTGTATCAGCAATGGGATAAAGAGTGCATGATAAGAAAATAAAATTAATAAAACTCTTAGATACAAGGTAGATAGCAGACAAAACTGTCGGGTACAGGGTCATACAGTACTGTACATGAATCGGCATTTGAAATATTCAAATTATTCTTGCTAGACCAATCCTCAGCTCTTGCAATAATGGGTGAGAGTCTAAAAAAATAATTTTATTGATTACTATTTTTTTTTTTGTTTTTATTCACTGAAATGACGGGTCACAACAGGAAGATTCTGTACCCCTCTTGGTGCATAGGCACTATGTGAGAGGCACATTTTCACCAGTACCCCAAGCCAAAGCCCGCGCCGGGAATCGAACCCGGGACCGCC
>JAQGBY010002003.1:0-25451 GCA_034698785.1 Mycogona germanica | reverse complement strand
TTGAAGCGTATCTTTATCAAAGAAAGAAAGAATATTTTTAAAAGCAGATTTGAGAATTTGAATTTATTTGTGTCTTGTTGCGTCATCCTTAAAAATGTATTTTTGTAGAATCAGAGGCAACTATTTGATATATTTAAATAGAAGCCCACACATGTATGGTGAACCTAAATGTAGGATTTGGGGCAGGGGGACCTAAGTCAGGTTTGGCGGCATAAAAACGCAACAGGCCCACATAAAACTGCAATCCAATTCTTTTTCATGATGAGTGCCGGAGGGGGAAAATCCCACAGAACGACACCCCAGGGGTCTTCTTTTCATAATACTGTTTGTATTTCCCTTTTATAGCTTCCAGGATATAGTAATTCGAGCACTGACAAACGGTATAAGAATGTCCCCCTCAGATTTCTGGTGTGTCTGAACAAACGCGCCATTTTTTAAATTAAATTATTACAGTGCCTATATATGTTCCCCCAAGAAAGCTGAGCCCTTGTCGTCATTGCCGTTCCTACAAGTTCGGGAAAAGTTAGTTTTACCTTCAGAACATACTATTTTCCCGATGCTTCGGCACACGTCTAGGGATAAACGTTTCTCTAAAGGCCAAATTCAGAGCGCCTCTTCGAATTGTCATAGGACGCTCAACAATTACAATTACAAAATGTACGCACAAGCAGCCCCGGATGGCGCCTATGGCGGGGGTCGAACGACCAGTTAAGGACAAAGGTGTGTTTGTCCTATCCTAACAGGCTCTTGACTTAAGACTCATTAAGGATATTCCACTGTCTGCACACTCTGGGGAAATAGGAGTTGAAGTTTATACTGACGGCCTAACAAATCTCTCATTAAAATATACTCAGTATATGTTCACAGAATAACCTAACAAGATTTTCACCTTAAATTTTTTTTAGAAGTGTTTAAAACTCAACTAACAGATAGATAACCAAAATATTGAATGCCTTGAATGAAATAAAAGTGGCGAGCGCGAATTTGAACATGTGAAAAGGCGAAAGTAGGAAATCCGAACAGAAATTGAATTAGACTAAGTGCTCGTATACCATTGCAGTAATATGAAAAACTTCTTGCAATTTTGAAGTTAAAATAAAATATATAGTTGCTCGTTTGTTTTGGGCTATCTTGCACGCTCGTAAGTCGCGTTGATGGAAGTTTCGGTATACCAGTAATAATCTTATGTCACAGCACTGTTGATCAATATTACGTATTCTAAAAATTCCATTCTAGATGGTGGTATTTACGAATGCAGATCACCTAGACATATTTCTTTAGACTTTGTTTATGTAAATGTCGGCATTGATTGAAGATTGTCAAAGCGATACGGTGAAGTGGAAACAACCACAGAATCAATTGCCAATGCAAGTCGGCGACTATGGATGTAGTTTCGAATGCGGAACACGCCAGCACACCAGGTCTGAAATTATTTTTTCGAATCTGCAGTAACCCCGTAATAGGTGATTAGATTGACATAAAGCAGCACGTGTGCACTTACCGAACAGGATTTCGTACATTGACTGAATATGTGATTGTGCGGCAACTCGATCTGCAAATCGATGATGGCTGTAAGCCTGACGAATAGATTTTGCGATATGTTCTATGATATTTTGAATTACCTATTTACTATGTCTATCGACATAATTTCAAACGAATCGTCGTAGTCCAGTTGGTGTTGCGACTGACTGGTTCGGCGGTCCCGGGTTCGATTCCCGGCGCGGGCTCTAGAAAATTTCGATCCCGGGGCACTGGTCATGACCACTCGCAAAGTGCCTAATCACCATGATGGGTACGTAACGCCTGTTGTACTGACTACAGTTGATTGGGTAAAAAAAATGTAGGCCACACTAAAGTAATTATTTAAAATTTCAGACTCTTCTGTTCTTGTCGTGATTGTTTATTATTCGTTAGTATATTAAGTAACCATAAATTGCTAAAATATGCCGATACATGTTCGTTTTGGAAAAATGTGGTGGATTCTTTAAATGACACGTATGTTTTTTATTTTTAATTTTGCATCGCGTGTCTGGCATCGACCGAACCGGCATCTCTAAAAATTACAGTAAAGACAAAGAAAAAATTAAAATTATCAATTTGTCGGCATGATTGCATGTGGTAATTAAAGGATACGTCAAGCAAAATTCTTGATAGCGCGTTTCCCCCATATAAATCTTTGCCTATAGAAAAAAGTCTAAATAATAAATGGTGCTCTCATTATCTTAGCAGCAGCAATATCTCTTGGTAATAAATCAATTAAGTTCGTACAGGATCTAACCTATAAATTTGTCTCGGTGGCCGATACTTTCATAGTTAGGAGAAGTCAACGTAGTGAAATTAAATACACATGATTTCAAAATATTCACTTTCAAATTTTCAAGATGTTCGATGTCTAATTTGTCCATAGAAACCGTAAAACATTTAATACCTAGTGAACCTTCACAGGCAATAGATCGGGTAGCATTTAAATTATTTAAAAGTGTCGTGAGTGCAAACATGTGATTTATAAGTAATCCACTTTAGGCGTGATTCTCAGCACATTTTGTCCACTTCTGTAACGTTCAGCTAAATGCCCAATAAGCAGTAAGTGTTAGGAGCCTGCAGCACATTTGCTTTGTGGTTCGCCCCATAGACGTCTGTCTACATCTGGTTGTGGCACACTCGCATTTCAAACGCCGCAATCCTGTCTCATGTCTATCGATTTGTACCTCTTTGACGATGCCATTCTCAAAAAAGTTTTATTTCTCTTTCGTTTAACACCGACTGACGACCATATAGCCACCTGGGACCCTTGGGGCCAGGAGAGAATAAATAGTCGAGACTTATAGCTGTCACTTAGACTTATACCTGTTGTACAATCGGATCGACGTTCCTCAATATGCTACATTACTTTTTACTCACAGAATAATCCATTACAATTGAACAACAACACAACTAGATATTCCCACCAAAAATCACTTGTTTCAAGTAACTGATTCAATTTATGAGTACGCTCCATGAGGGTTACAGAACGCCTGTAGAACGATTGGCTACAGTTGATTGGAACAAAAAAAAATTTGTCTGAAAAACAAATGTTCTCAAGATTTTTAATTATGCCTGAGAGGGTACGTTTGACTATTAACAAGATTCGAGCACGTGATTTGTATCGCTCGCGATGGGAACGATCCCAAAGGACAATTTGCCCCAATCTCAAGCACAATTGAAATATCTCAAGCAACTTGAAGCATGCTTACAGTGTAACTAGGATATAAGCGTCGTATCCCGAACCACTAAGCGCCTCTGCGAACACCCATCCTTGAAAGTAACGGTACATACAAAAAATGTTTAGCAAAATCAAATTTGTATTTGCTCACAAAAAAATTGGGTTAAGCCCTCCCTTCACAACGTGCGCTCCTTGCTGCAAAAAAATTGAAAAATCTTCCTAATTTATGAATCGTGTTAGGGGTCTCAGGACAACAAATGGCACTAAGGCGAACACGGATAAAGAGCGTTTCTCATAAAAGTGCTGCCGGGCCTTCGCCGCGTGTATTTGTACCTCGCGGGAACGCCAGTACACTATTTCACAGGAGTTTTAGATTAAAGTTTCGTCTAACGACAAATTCCTGTGGAACCAGGCATGGTGCCCATAAATTTATGGGCTAATAAATTGCGCGGCGGTTAAACGTGTGTTAGGAGATGGTTGTTATTCAAATTGAGTTAAGTAAACCACCTCACCAGACAAGGCATGTAGTTCAGCGTCAAGTTTATAAATTATATCTGAGCTGGAGTTTTTTTTTTTTGTGATGTTGAAGAAGAAAATGTGACCGCTTTACTCTAAAAAGAGCCCTCGTTCATCGATTCAACAAACAATAACTGGGATCAAGTAAATGCGCTTCTAGGTCGGTCTTGGTGGTCATGATAAGCAATGAAGCGCTATGAGGATTAATAATTCATGGCATATACAGTGATAAACAAGATTAAGCAATGATAATGTTATACACCTCAGTTTGGTTTTCTTTGTCACATCGAATTGCCCACTGATATCACATATCGATACTTTGGCAACTTGGCAAATGACATTACATGTGAACATGGTATTTTCACGTATACTGGGTTCACATCGCATGATAAATTTTAAAAACTTTAAAAGTTCTATTTTTGAATCGTTTTCACAAATAATTTGCAAAAATTAGCGAACGTAAATGTTTTACTTATATTTTAAACAAAATTACTCGCACACCACGGACAATTTTTTAAAATGTCAGTTTGCGTTTAAATGCTACTGCTTTTTCTGTGAAAACGATTGTACTATTTTAATAATTAGGTTTAGTGCAGCTCAGCACTAACTAAAGCAGCGGCAGGAAGGCATCGGAAGGTCATAACATTTTTTTTATGGCACCTTGGTTTTTGTTATCTAATTTTCGGTTGGAAGAGATAGTTGGTGCCCGTGGCCATTATACACTACACTGTTTACGGTGGAAATGATAAGGTGCTAATTCGACATTCTTTTTTTCCGCTGCTGTTGGCTCGCGTGTCTAGCAAGGCGCAGACATGGACTAGCTTTATACGAATGCATGTGCATGTACTCGTATGTTGCGGTGGCGTGAGAGAAAACCCAAGAAAAAGAGAACGCCACAAATATGGGGTAAGGGATGTAACACACGTTGGTCCTGGGGTACGAACAAAAATGTGCTAGGGTAGAACGCTGGACGTGTATGTCATGTCAAGCGACTTAAGTTATTTGCCGCTGATCTTCAGTCTCAATTTCTTAATATTTAAAAAATACAAGGTTGCATGTAATGATATGACATATCCCAGTAGTATTTTTCAATGGAGTATTGCGACTTGTTCACTATACGCATGTAATGTGTCCACCGTCGTGCTTCAGCACTATTTATGTTCAAATTGTTAAGACAGTTGGGGCCGGAAACGAAACTGGGATCGGTTAACCGATATCACAACTCAGTTCTCCAACAATCTTGTAATAAACAGTTGATGTCAGGATAAAATGAAAAAAGCGAACAGACAAAATTTGATTGAAAATAAAAATCATATTTATGTTCGCATTTTAAATTCATTTTAATCAAAGGATTGGAATAGACTCTGTCACTGAAAGGGAAAGAATTCCTTTTGTATTTTCCGCGCCCGGCCAATGACGTAAGCCCTCTGCCATTCCATGTCTTTGTGAGTAGTAGTTTTTCCTGCTAGCATCGACTGCAACTTCATCAGAAATTCAGTTCGTGTAGGCGGATCTAGGCCTAAACACAATTGACGTTGCACCCAGTGAAAGATGTCGGCTAATTTTCTTCTCCGCATTTTCGCAGAAATGCGCCAATTTCTCGCAGCCCTGTTTGTTTAGCCATCTACGCTGCTTCGGTACACCATCCTCATGGGACCATCCATTCCCAAATAAGTGGCCAAGATCGAAGATGATCAAAGTTAGCAGCTCAGATAAGCGTCGCGTATTCTTCAGCGATTGTCGTTTTAACGAAAAATCAGTACAAAATTCACATCCTAAATTAATTACAGCTTTTGCTCTATATCAATTATACAATTTATATATTACTAATACGAATATGTACAACACGATCCGAGTTCCAAACTCAACATGTGTGAATAATATTTTAGGATCTTTCGAATCGGTTCCACGATTAAAATACAATAAATATTTGACGGAGTCTAAGGATGATATTTACCCGTATCTCTGCATGGACCCTTCTCGTGTACTCATTCTCCCGTACGTGTATGGGTGCACATCACATGATTTCGTTTTTGAGACTTCCTTTAACGATCCGTTGATTTTTCGGTAGTTTGCTCGCATTCATCCACTTACGCTTAATATACGCCTTCGCCATTTCAAGGAGTATGTTATGGGCATTGGTGGCTCGTCCTATGTGAAGCCATATATACAGAGTACAGCAGGTCTTTTCTAAAATACGCGTTATTCGCTAAAAATTAAACATATATTATATATTTTTTGTAATGGTCCTTTTGAAAATTATCTGTTTAATGGGTCACTTCCGAAAATTGTTTTAATTTCCAGAAATATCTCATAATTAAAACTTTGAGCTCTACTGTTTAATATTCAGCACAAAAGACACTGTTGGAAAGATATTTATTTCCAAGCATATTTGAACAACTATTTTCAAAACACTTTGCAACTAAAATAAACTTATAAAGCCGTCATTCTAAACTAGCTAAACGTGGTCACAAATACAATTATTGACTCTAGTTCAAAGGTGTCCTAGTCACGATTATTTACTAGATTATCAAAATTAATTGAACGCTAGGCAATAAGCTGTGTGCAGAAAAAATGGAGACGAAAGATTTCGAATATTCCCAATACATACAGGAAGAGTATATATTTTTCCTACACTATACTCTGTAGGGTTGTCTCTGTAAAGTTATTGATTTGTTGAATTTCTTCAGCTGTGAAACGATTTTTTCCTATAAAATTCAGTGCGATACGTGAGCACGATTTCGTTTATTTCGCCGCACAAAATTATCTGGCATTCCGACAATGCCCGAATTAAATGCTCATACATCTAACAAACCTTATTCGATAATGTGTGTCGTCCACAGCGGTTGTTCATAATGCTCGCAAGCCCCTAATTTATATTCAAGTAGCATACACCATATACATGTGGAACAAAGATAAGCTAAAGTATTTTGTAAATCGGGCTGTAGGGTGACTGGCACCGTCTGCATACACAAATAGCATGACGACACATTGATGCGTAGAACAACAGCTACGCATACTCTAATCAGATAAATAGGAACATCCTGTACAAGTCGCCTGCACTTAATTTTCAACTGATTACTGTTCGTCGAAATTGACTGAAATTTTCGTGTCTATACGACGGCTACGCACATGTGCAGGGGTATACGTGTCCCAACTTGCTAATGGAATTCAAAAGTATTGCCGCGTTTGCGACGACACATGCCAAACTTTGTCTTTTGTCGCCGAGAGCAGAACTTGGCAATCAACCTAATATACAGACTTGCATGTTAATGCCAAGAAATTAATTCGCATTGTTGCGACAAAGGCACGATCTCGCACTGCTGCAATCCTGCAGCCGGCTTTATGACGGATGAAAGTGAGATCAAGAAGCGGTTGTTTGTCCCTAACCGAACCGTGTTCATCGGTATTGGCACCTCATATTACCCTTGGATGGCGTTATTGTCGATTACAATTGGCCAAATTTATGGTTTTAACTTTAAGACTGGCTTTATTTTTGGTTTAACTAATTTGCCATCATGCTTTAGAATGTCACGAATTTGCCAATATGAACACACCACTGGCACATTTAACAGGTAAACAATCGATAAAATCATTGTTTTTCTATTTACAGAATGAACCAGAAGTACAAAATTGCCACCCTGTGGCTCTAACAGCTACGTATATAAAATACAATAATTGTTTGAAGTGACATTCCTTTACGATCTTTCTATTTTTAATATAAACAATCGCCATGATTGAAGCAAAAAATATTTTTAAAGTTGGACTATTTATAATGCATTTCTGGTATTAAATTAATAAATAGTTATAAGTTTTATCCCTATGTATTTTTTATTTATTTATCTCCCATCACTGTAGTCACTGCACTACAGGCGTTTCTGTGCCCCTCTTGGTGCTTAGACACTATTCGAGGGGCACATTTGCACCAGCACTCTAAATGATACCATACTACTGTTTAGGACCCTTTGTAACCGCAATTAAAAAAAAGCAAACTGATCAATGAAAAAGCTGATCAGAAATTGCTAATTTTTTAAAACATTAAATAATTTGTTAACACTGCTCGGCTAATTCGTTTCTTTAGATGAAGTGTTGTTATTTGTCTCGCTGAATTGTTATCGTGTACATCATTTTTATCCAGACGTTTCAACCTTCAGAGGTAAAAGAAGAGCAATTTGGCACCAGAGGTCGCCGTTTATCTGGCACGTTTCACATCGGCGAATGCCGGCCGTGCCGCATCCCTCTAATTCGGTTGACATTTAACGCGACTCTCTGCAAATCTCTAGTCGGCCGCTCGCGCTCGCCTCTGCCCGTAATGCCTTTGCGACGGCAGCGTGGACTTGTATCGTTTTTGGGGGACGAGAGGACGACTCGGGGAGCAGCCATAGACTTATAAACGCGGGCAGCCGCGCGGCGATCAATGCTAAGTGGACAACCGACGCGTTTTTCACCAATTCCTTACGCTAAATTAAACCTACTCATTTGCCCATCACCACTCTTTACTTCCTTCCGCGAGCCTCCTCGCCAGCCATTCGTTGTTGCAACTGCCGAGCTACCCCTTTACCTTAACATATCGCCTCAACCCATCGTAACCGCCTGCACCATCTTAGGACCAATTGGGTATTCGAAAATCAAATGTCTAGAGAAATATTAAGTAGGGATGTGTTCGAAACAGTGCCGAAAAGAAAGGACAAAATAGGTAGCAAGCTCCAAGTACATCCAACATAATAATATTTGTATTATTTATTATTAGTTTGATATCAGTTCGTGCTTCATTTTCTATTTTCGACACTGTTTCATTCTTAATATTCAAACTTAAGACACCCTACAGTAATGTAAGCTAAAATTTATTTTGGCTTTATTTGCGGAAACGTTATCCGTAATTATTTTTTCTGCTTTCCGAATTTCACAGCTTCTATTTGAAAACAGGGAAATGAAACAATATGTTAACATATTTTTGACAAAATCATGATCTATTTTCGATTAACTACATTCGATTAATTCACATTCGATCAATTTATCTATGAATTCGTGTTGAATCTATTGTTATTACGACTCATTATTGAGGACTGGTACTATCAGTGTATCACATTGTAATCGTAAGCGCATTGTAAAGCTCCCCCCAGATTTGGCTTCATGTATGACACCGACGCTATCCAATTTAGCGCCAGTTAGGGTGGCTTGGAAGTCTTTTATCATTTGCAACAACCGTCGTTTGGATCAAACTCGACACAAACTACCTTAACGGGTTAACACATTTTCCATTTGTCAAATGAGGTGGCCTTCAATGTCGTATTACTCTAAAACGTTGTTCTGATCTTTTTTCTATAGTTTCCTTGTAATTCGTATTCTCGTCAGTTTCTTTTGTAGTTCCTGGAAATATTGTAAACCACCTGTAATGAACCGATTTTTGCCTAGTGTTTTTCTGTTTCGACCTAATAATTTACTTTTATTAAATATGGCGTACGTGAAGGATAGGAAGGCCAACAGTATGTTTTAAATTCAGTTAAAAAGTAATTAGCATTCAGTTACTTTAATTTCATGAATTAGCAACATTAATTTTGTCTGTTATAGGTCACCATGTACCTGTGGATTTGTAGTAGTTATCAGTTATCAGTAGTAAAATACTCAGAGAACATGTTTATGGTGTGCAACTTAAAAAATCTGCGTCACATTTAATTAAGTTGTATCGTAAAATACATTTTGGGGAGAAATACCAATGCAATCATGTTTGTTCCAACATGTCCTAACTGGTAAGATATGCAAGTTATGTCAAATAATGACCAACCAACTTTAGTTAGTAAAATGTTTTTAGATGTATTTTAATTCATCCGGAGCAATTTAGTATTACAATATTTTAAACTGCGGCTGATGTAACAATTGTCTCAGAAACGGCAAACGACCCTAACTTTTTTTAATTCACTGTAGTCATTAAATAAATGAAAGTGTATTTGTAATTAATTAGTATTTCTGTAGTTATATTATTTATAAGCTGCACTCTGTATTTAATAATTTTATACAACATTTTGTAGTGATACTTAATACATTTCAACGCATTACAAAGTTGTAGTTTATTTTTGAAAGAATTACAATTTAAATTTTTATTGACGACAATCGATTTGTAAATCGACATGGGTTGCGCTGTTGTCGCGCTTTGTGAATCTAAAATCAAACACTTCGTTAGCTTCGTTTTAGCGTGTCACTTACCCTTTTCAATTGCAAAAGCCATTAAAATCGATTAACTCGGTCCGATTCGCATTGTAATAGTAAATGAGTATAGGTTTTAAGCACATAATTTATTAAACGGCGAATCCATTTGGCGATAAAACACACTGACGACAAAGCGCTGCCATAAAACAAAACGCGGTCTCGTTTTCCGCCTATGCTCTACAGCCATAAGCGCTATGCTGACATGTTTGTATGCGGTTTGGCAACATAATGCAGGGGGTCATTTTGTCACAAATAGATTCGGCGAGGATTTATTGCAATTGCGCATTGTACAGAAAGAATCCGCTTACGTTTATGACTATTGGTCAGCCTATTCTGTACCATTCGGGCCATATTGCCTTAGTATTATAATTAAATTATTCGTTTCTCGCTCTCTCGGGTGTACAGTATTCAAATGGTTGAAACATCTAAAACTTTAGCATCAGTTTAATTGAATGCTTAAATTCTAAATTCCACAAGGAATTCGCATCTTAAGTAATTTGGGACTGGACTGACTGGGCTGGACAGCATAGCTGGAATAAGTATTTTTTAAGTTTTGCGTTTGTTATGTAAAGATTCATGCAATTTTATTGCACCAGGAACAATTCCATTTACTGGAAGCAGTATCTTGCAGTTGAAGGTTTTTCAGCTTCTTTCACTCGTGGGCAAAATGAGCGAGCCAATTATAAATTAACGTGAATTTGTTGAAGTTAATACACAAAAGCTTTGTTACACATAACGCGTAATACGAGGATGGCTCACCTTGAGTTTTGATGTTAACGTTTATACTGAACTAAATAAGTTAATATTAATGTAATGGGGCACAACATGGCAGGATAATATATATTTTAATGTAGAATTTGAAGAGAGATTGTATATCAGTTTATTGTGATCTTCGTTGTCAAAGCATTTTTGAAATTACCGGCAGTCTTTCGGATACTTCGATATCTGGTGCCATTTTAAGGACTCACTTTGGCCCCTGCCGTTTCACCATTATTTCCAATAATCCAATTTGACAGCCTCAACCACAGATTTTCGGACAAATGGTTTAACAGAGACGTAGGAAATTGACCTGTCTTCGGTGAAATTCAATGACGTCGTTTGGATTCTGAACGATTTGTGAAGCCAGCAAACGCTAATCGTGTGTCACTTACTGAATGTGGTCCTGCAATGTTTTGTGATGTGGGAGGCGAACTTCAGGTTGAATTTGCCAGTTTTAAAATAAAGAATCGTATTTTAACAGCATTTTTTAAGCAATTCAAACCTAACTTAATTTAAATCTTCATTTGAAAATTACCAGAAATCTGTTGCGACGTTATCTAACATTTTAAAACGATTTGAAACGTTAGCACTAAATTGCACGCTGACCATTATTTTTTATTTATTGGGTTTTGTTTTTATTAATGTTATAAATATCATTTTTAGTATGTTTGTTATCTGTCATTTGAAACGTTTGTCTTTTCGCTGGCATTTGAGTAATTGCTTAGCAATTGTCAGTTAACATGAATGAGTGCTTTACGGGGCACCATGTAGACTAGTTTGGGTATCAAAACGATAGGCATTGCACATGCGCTATTTAAAAGCGCTATGTGGCCTGCATGCAAAAGCTGAGCAAAAATCAATAAGCACCGCCCTAATATGGTTTTGCCGCGGTGCATTTTAAAATTATTGCTTGAGTCAACCCGTTATCGAGGCTCTCGCACCTTGACGTAATTTTTCATTTAGCGCCGGCTAAAAGTTCCATGAGACTAAATTAAAATTAGTGCGGGCCACGTTTGGGGGGGCTTCGGAGAGCGTTAACGAAATTTGCTATCATATCGACTGTACCCGCAACATAAAAATGTAATTATTTGAAAGCTCTGCAAGACTTTTGAACTTTGTTGACTTTTGTGTTATTAATACTTTAGCATAAATGGGACACTAAAACTTAAATCATTGTAATTACATTTTTAAATTATTGTGTCTATTTGCATCAATATGCCGTCACCCCTTCGAGAGAGAAATTTGGCTTCACATTTATTAAAACGTATGGCATCTTAAATTATTGCCATGACTTAAAGTTAGGTGGTCACGTTGAGGATAGCCTTTGTTAAAATTGAAACTCCGCTTGGCAGAAGTTGCAGAGCTTGTGGTTTGGTTAGGGCGACAGTCAGCTTTGACATTTAGATGTAATGACGACATTTAGAGAAATACAAATTTCAGCAGGTTGTTACTTGTATAATGTACATAAAAATTGAGCGAGCTCCAAGAAGCAGTGCTTATGACAAAACTTTCTCAAGTTTTGCGCATCTCCCATACGAGTACTTACGCCGACAGCGCAATCGCACTAATTCAAGTTTGACTGGATCAATGAGTCACGGGGTCGTGGTCGATCCCCTCCCACGCACGCGGCCCCTAAAAACTCCAATAGCAACGAGATTTTCCTTTCCCCCCCCCCCATCTCACCCTATTCCACTTTAGGCAACCCTCCCGCATTAACTGGCGCACCCGAAATGGATTTCGGCGCATTTGGCACGTCCTCAAAAACTGAGTTTGGCTTCGAGTTTTCAACGTAGTCAGCTGCCTCGCATTGAACTATATCGATTAGGTTTGGCCGACCCAACATATTCGGCACCATTTGTTTAATGACTTTCTGAGCGTTTGCTCCCCCCGCTCTCTCCGCTGCACGACGCGCCCTCAACTTTGTTGCCAACCCTACCGGCATCGTTTATCCTTAGGAAGTGCTCGATATATCCGAAAATGGTTTTTTGAAAAATGCAGAACACTTCCGTAAAGGTATTACTGAAACTTCTGATCCTGAAAAGCCAATACATCACACTAAAACATTGTGTCGAAACCCACCGTCCATCAAATATGAAATGAAAGCAAAACATTGATTCCGGCCTGGGCGTGGTTGTTTTGAAATTGTGAAAATACATAGCATGACTTCATACACTGCTTTCATTTTGAAAGGTTCACTTCTGTCGGAATAGAAGCAGAGTTTGAACTGAACTCTATCAAAACGTATTATGTTTAAATAAACGCATTAGATTCATGTAATAAATTCATTAAAACATAAAAGCCATTAAAACATAAAAGCTGGAGAAAAAACAGTCAATTTTTGTTCTGATCACTTTTCATTATTAAATAACGCCATCGATCCGTTTGTCTGCTCACCATTTCTCAAAGCTGTCAAGGATATTTAATGTCCGTTTGGATGTCCTAAGGTCGACTATGGTGGCAAATGATGCTATATATACCCTTTGATTAAAAATCCTGGCATTAGCATAAAAAAGTGAAAGTTAACGCAGAGTTTAATTAAAGATATCACTCATCAATGAAACATGCTAATGAGTGAATATAACAATTTATCGTGAAACAAAAGGTAAAAATGAAAGAATGAAAGAATTTTATTTTCGGTTTCGCTGTACTAGTCAAACAATTTCGTAAACATGTACGCGATTAAAATCTTACAGAGAAACATACACGTGTTGTTTGCGCTCTCGTCTGAATGTGCCAACACGTGCATAAAGCTCACTTCGTCGAAGAACTTCGACGTTTCTATAGAAAATGGATTTTTCACCTTCAAAATTTTTTTAATGCCCGTTCTGAGAAAAAAAAATTGAGTAACACGAATGCTGTGGTGATGGAAATCCACAAACCCGCGTAGCTCAATCGATATACAGCGCCGCCCTGATACAGTATATATATATATATATGTGTGTGCTACCGCTTTATGTTTCTGTGTGTGTGTGGTGGAGGCGCGCTAAAAATTAATATTCATGCATGCGCAGCCGGGCATGTTCTCCTTCGTGGATTGTAAACCAACGCATTTTTCTTTTTCTCCCTACAATTGACTAATTAAATTAAACGCTGGCTACAGACACGCACATTTGCATTTAAACTTTGTATACGCTTGTGTACGGCAGCTTCAGGCACTGCATATTTGTAGGCAGCCGCGACCGTTATAATTGTTTGAGGTTTGGGCTGTCAGTTTAATAATATTGCTTTACGCCGTCACTTCCAATAGCTTTTTCACCAATTTATGGATATGTGTTTATTAAAGGCGCGCTTACGGATATATCCGCTTCAATCTGATCGCAAACCAGATTTGGAGGATTGCACCATTAAGTTACAGAAACGTTTAGTTGTGCGATTGATGAATTTAAAAAAACTAAATTACGCAGTAATTTTAAATTCAAAACAATTAAAGTGAAAGACAAAAAAAGTTAAATCAACGGTTGAATCATATTGTAAAATTACTGTGTTCCGACCAATGTTATATGCCAGCCGCTAATGTTGCTCGAAGGTTATCACTTTGATACTTTTCAATTGTACTTGCTTCAAATAAGAATCACGTAATTAAATAAAAATTAATTATAGTATAATTTAAAAAATGTAATTAAATAATGCGTGCACGTTCGTATATTTGTCTGGATTCAATGCATTTTAAAAATAAAATGGCCGGTTCCTCGTATGTCTAATAAATTAACATATCATGAAATGTAATTACCAAAGAAACTTGATATACCGAGTAGATATTGTAGTCGTCTTCGTTTGCAGATTTTGCATAGGCTGAAACGGAATTACGAAATCGATCTACTAGACGGCAATCCAGTTAGCGTTATCTCATTTACAACGTATCGTTTACAAGTCGCCGAGCTTACAAGATTTTGATTGTAATTCAATATTCGATCATCCGGTTAACTTTATCTCTCGACTGGTGCTGTCCTATGCACGCGTGTCATTCGATTATATGGCAAGGCATTAAATGAGATTAGACACTTTTTTCTCTAAAGCAATCTGATGCGCTACTGAGGGATACATATCTAGAATGCTGTGTCAGGTGAACTTGATTTCAAAACGATTAGCAGATTCATATACAGTTTATACAATATATGTGAAATGTGCGCACATATGTATTACGTGTAAATGCGAAATTCGTGGTGTCGTGTGACATGCAATTTAACTAATGGATGCAATCGTTATTCAGCTCGGCGAAAAGAAATTGCCAAAGCGACCCTTCAAATAATTGCATGGTTTTTTTTTAATGAGCGATATAATTACAAAAGAGAATTAATTGGTAATCTTTGTTTATTGTAGTTATAATGCAGAACATTTATAAAATAACTAATGTCCAAGGTAGACAGTATGGTAACCACTGCGATTACCAGTTGTCTTTTGGATGATGAAAAAATAAATTTGAAAATAAAACTAGATCACAACAAAACCACCCTCGTTTTTTAGCATTTTTCATTTTAAATAATAGTTTACTATTATTTTATTATATTAGAAGAGTTATCGCCAACTCTTGTTCGTCATTTTTTCGTCCTGCCTGTCCCGGCACAACCCCCATTTGTATTGAAAATAATCCAGACGTTCTTTTTCCTATTATATTGTCGAAAATTTTAAATTACAAAGCTCACAAAATCAAAATAAGCTAGTTTTTATTCGAAAATAACATTTGATTAATTCTCTTGTCTACATAGTGAAATTAGAGGATAGCTGATTTGAAGGCTCTGTCTGAAATAATCAATTATACAGTTAACGATATGTTGCTCAAATAGGGGATTTTGCAATTTTAGTATGCACTTTGCTGGATATACTGTATATTCCAATATTATGAATGTGCGTACACTTTCTGTATGTTTTTAGGGTTATTTAATGTCGTATTTCAATCGTTTTGGAAAGGCGAAAGGATGACAGGATATCTATGTTTTCTTGTACTCTTCGTTCGGCGCCACCCTGTATGCGTGTGATGTCAAACGTCGCGAAACTCACTTTTAACACGCCGGGTCCACGAGAGTTGGGGTTTTTGAAATGGATCGTGGTTGACATTGCCACTAGAATGGCTTTTAACATGTCGGCATATCGCTGTCTTGTTGACCAACATTTTATTGCATTTTCATGTAGCCCCGAGGCTATTTGATTTACTTGCGCGGAAGATCTCTCCCCGTCCTACGCCCTTATTTCCACTCCTGGATATACGTATATACCGGTACAGTTTCTTGAAAAATATGTTAAAAGTCGTATACGTGTGGTGCAGCGAGTCCAACGACGATGTCTGCGGGAATTTCTAGGAATTTCTTCATGCCCGTCAATATTCAAAGAAGTAGTTAAGATAAAATCCCCTCCAACCCTTATAGAAATAATTTCCTAAAAGTAAATGAACAAATAGGAGTCCAGATTAAATCAGACAGAGTAGAACATCGTTCTACTCTGTATTTCATGAGCACCAAAAATGGAATATTTCTGCAAACGCATGGGAATTCATTTTAAAGTTGAAGATATTACATGTATTACAATTATAATTTTTTGAATATCTTTTCTATATAGTAGACGATCTTTAGCCATTTTGTGAATACGCTCTTCTATACTTCCGAGAATATGGAAATTCGGAAAAATAAAACAGCATATGAGTAGAAATGTTTTCAGCTTTATTTGGTTTTCGAATTGTTGATTTACATGTAAATCGAGAGTTTTCTACTCGTTATTTAATTATTCATCTACAAAATGCAAGTCATTTACAAAAATCGTTAGTTTTCATAACTAGTTTGATTTCCCCGTTTGTGTAGCTAATGCAATGATTTTTAGTGTTTGAAAAGCAGATAACGTTTCGAAGGAAGCGATTGAAATGTGTTGTGGTCCGTCTGTTTGGACGGGTTACTTTAACGCACCTAAGAACCAACGAGACGTGAGCTTGTTTTCGTTTGTAGAGCTCAGCGGGACCCAACGAAATTTCAAGTTCTCGTCATTTTATTTATAGTCTTTAAAAGTGAAAAAGGCGGTTGAAATCCATTGAGCCAATGCGATTATACAAGTTTATTTTGTGTTTTACCATTCCGTGTTTCACTAGTTTATTGTTTTGTATTATTATTGTTAGCAATTTACTATTTTTTAGCAGTTAGTTTGGCTAATAAAATAGTATCTAGTGGTTTGCAGGTGGCTTGTTCTTACTAACATTGTTATCCTATTTAAACCAACGCAATAGATGTGTATTGATTGTCATGTCTTCATCTTAATTAGACGAGACGAGATCACTGCATCTTATGAATTTTATTCATATTAAAAACATTTGTAAAAGTTGAATATGTATTAGCTTTATTGTTTATATTTATTCATCGTGCAATTTCCATTTTGTTGAATCCAAAGTGCCCATCACATTGTGCCTAAGCACCAAGAGGGGTACAGAAGCTCCTGTAGTGATATTACACTACAGTGAATTAAAATGTCAAATCAAAAATCAAATAATTATTGACGCTGATATCATTAAAACTGTAATTGATTGTGGGAAAATAATAGCTCAGCCAAAGAGAATGAATTTCGGCTATGGTTTCTCGTGTCCCCGTGGATTTTTTAAAAAAATATGGTCTATTGAAATTGAATCGATATTGATCCCGTTTATAGGGCATAGTTTCAGATTTTATGGTTAGGTCACTGGGTTTGATTAAGAATGATACCACCAATAATATAAATTGATTCGCAAATTTCTCATATAAAAACGATATATTTCAATTGTAGTTGCTAAATATTACCGTTTCGTCCAATTACATTGCAGCTCTATAGCTCATAGGCAACATCATGACTTCCCTCTCCCCATAAAGGCTGGTGGAGCACATGCTCATCCCATCTGTGTGCTAGCTCCATTTTCATTTTATTTTACGTGCTTTACATAATTCAGCACTTTTAGCGGAAATTCTGGTTCGAAAGTTTCATTTTGATAGGGATAACTCTCTGGCGCACTGAACTGCCTCGGGAAGCTGTGCCCCTCGGGAAGGGTGACGCCAAGTCGTGATTTTTTCGAGACGTCTCTGACAATTTAGTTGCGTTGGTCAGTCCAACCAATATTGTAACGAGATCATGGGCAGATAATTTTTAAAATATCGTTACGAATTTTTAAAAGGCCTGCGGAAATGGATAAGCACATGATGCCTTGTCAGAATAATCGATCGTATTATGATGATTAATCGATTAGCTGGTTATGGGATGCTGCTAATAGGAATTCGTTGTACATGTTAACCAGTGACGTTCGTGAATCATTGCGAAACCAGGACAGGACCAGGCTCATCAGAGCAATCGGTTACATATGACGAGCTAATTATTGGAGCCCGGGCACATTAGCGATGATGTGTGTACTTATACACTGTAGCTATATGAGCTTACGTCCTCTGGAGACCGAAGCGCGAACTGACAACATGTCTCAATTACAAATGCAAATCATCTGTATAACCACCAGATCAGAAACTATTTTAAAAATTTGAGAAGGTGAAATGGCGTCGTCGTATAATTGTTTTTAACTCGGTCACGGTAGCGAAACCTTAAATCACATTGCACTTTGTCACCTCTAAAAGTCTGTGTAAGACTTAGACTTCATCCAAAGATGCATCCTCGGTGATAAAGTATTGCTTTTAAATATCAAAAATCTCATGCCATTGCTATGATACATATTGTCTTATGTTCTGATTTTATGTTATTTCTGTGAAAATTATTTCCGGTGTATATCAGCAGACAATAAAAGAGCTAGCGAAATTAAAATTGAATTGTTTTCTCCGTAATTGTTGTGCATGTAACAGATGTTACGTGCTACATATCAGAAGATGTATTAACATTTACAGTTTTTTTTATTTTGTCTTCGAGTTAGTTTGCGACGAGCAGGAAGTGAATTTTTCCAGGATCCAGTCTACCTCATCAGTGTGGCTCGAATTCAGGCGCTGTAAATAGGCCTTGCATGGGGTCTCGGGAGGTTACGAACACGATTACGGCACAGCGTAAGAGCATGATGCGCACTCTCGCCGTGCTGGGGGACACACGTAAGAGCGAATATTAGTGTCATACGTGGCTAGGCGGGTTGGTTGCTCAGGCAGCGTCGAACCTATTTGTAGTGGCAGTGATGTATGGCACCTCAAGTAAGGCTGAGACTAAGAGTTAATTTCCAAGGATTCCGCGTGGCAACCAAGTGTGTGGGAGGGCCAGCCATGTTCTCTTCAAGAAACCTCAACCTGCATTACTGAGGCCGAATAAACTACTGTGCATCTATGAAAATCATCCACAATCCTGACAAATATTTCAGACATACTTATCGGCACAAGAAACTACTTCAACAATATCCACGCGATTGGGCCACTATTACTGGCGTGTCAATGAACATTTTAATTTAGAGGAATTATTTGGTAACATTTTAATCTATGCATGTGTTGTACAAAAATCTTGTCATGTTAAAAAAAAATATACATATACAGAGAATATAAGAGCAGCATGTATTTACATATATTTATTATAGCAGGTATGTTTCATCTCTTTTTAGATAGGACTACAATTTGTAGTTTCGTCAAAAAGAATGAATTCGATTAAAAGTTTCTTAACTCTTTCAAAAATTTTGGTCTGTGTGAAATTTGAAATAGCGGTTTGTAAGCCAGGACGGGCGCCACTTGGCGCTTGACAAAAAGAAAGCACGCCAAGGAAACCCTGTCACGAACAACTTGGTATCATAGAATTTGATATGAAAATAACGTTATGCATATAAGGACGCCTCTCATCATCATGGGAATATTGTAAATGTGTTCCCCCCAAGGATTCTCCCGGATAAGGGCATCTTCGGAAAGTCAAACACTAAGCTCCCTATAATGACGCCGGAAGTGAGACACACGCATAGTGCTCGGAGATTTTCAAATCCCGAGCTTGACAACACTGACATTTGATGCGGCGCTGTCTGTCGCGGCCGCTAAAATCAATGAGGGCGCCACGAGACTTTTCAAATCACCGCAAAGATGGTTCTCTTAACATGATAGCACTTTAAAGGTTACCACCTTGTGTGGTGGTTCAACAGGAGTATTAATACCGTTGATACCATTTAACAAATTCAATTTAAAATATGGATATAATAATTAGAAAATACAAGAGATGTGTGCGTATATCTCAAATTGGAATGTTCTTAAAAGTTGAATCAAACAAACTTGTAACTCTGGGAAAAGATATTGTATTTATACCCAGAATTAGTTTCTTAAGTTTGACCTCAAAATGGATAAATGAAAATACCAAAATCAGCCAATCAAAATCTCGTTCCGCATTTGTTTTTTCAGCTTGTTCAGTCAAGTCATACGTGCTCGTATGTCGTAATTTCCACTTCACGTTCACGCGCATCCGAGTAACTTAGCCTGACATTTCTGTTCGCCGTAGTTCCCGTCACGTCGAAATAGAGGCATTAAGAAAAGTGGCAAGAAAAGTCGTCCAATCGTACCGGAGGGGTGGTTTAAAGAATATCCCTCAGCGCGGCCGCGGCAAAGCACGCCACCGTTACTTGTAGATACCTATATAGGGCGAGGGCTCGTTGGGAAAGCGAGACGAGGGAAGGTGACAACCGTAAAGACTAATCGTTCAAAAATGCGGATAATGGTGATCTCATGCGAGCATCTTCCCCACCCAGTTCTGTCGCTCATGACGGCTGAGTGAAATTTAAAGGCGGTCGCAAAATGGCCGCCTAGGCACGGACAATTTTTTTTTCATTTACACACTGAGCGCGTGTTTTCTTTCTCGAAGACATTCTAAAAGCATTCGATAGTAAGAGTGGAATTTGCTTATTGAAAATTTTGAAACGGCAGCGAAACTGGAATATGGACGTGACCTTTTTAACTGATCCATGAAATTTGTGAGAAATGTAGAGTTCTTTTGATCCACTGCAATCATCTCTCTCCGCTTTGATTTAATTCGACTTTTATTTATTCACTCTCAATTCGAAGTTGATGCTGTCGTTATTCCAATTCGCTACTCGCTTAATCGATATCGCGTTGATTTTTTAAGATGCATGTTAAGATGCTTGCTAAAGTTAGGATGCATGCACATTAGGATTTTCTTTTAATTTATGTAATTGTTGTCACAACAAACATAATTTTAACAGCGTATTCGCTATAGTTTTAACAAGGTTTATTTGAAATTAGTGAAAATTTGGAGCATTGTTAATTTAATCGAGTTAAAAACTGGTACACATCATGAGAAAAATCGATTCTACAACGATTAATTATTTAACGATTGGACACTTAAAAGTAGCACCAGCAGCGGAAGCTACAAACAATTATTAATTGGTATACACGAATAATAGAACAAAAACCAGAAGAACCTATCAGACCAGAAGAAACCAGAAGAAACTATTAACATTTTCTATTAATAGTTTTAAAAAATTGAATCTCTAATATGTGATTGGAAATTTGGCACGTCATGTTCTCCATAAAAGAGAATCCCTTTTTCTGTTGCTGAATTTGAAATTGGAAAAGTTTCCAAAAATATCCTTTCTAATTTCAAAGTTGTAAGGGCAATGCAGTGATTTGGGTGCGCGAACCACTATTTATAATGTTCTATCTCACAATACAATTTATCTTGAGTAGGGATCACAATTCGGTGAAGGTTGTTTCATTCGTCACGGATTTTTTCCCCTTCACTCTCTCTCGCTTTCGTCTAATCCAAATTACACAATACGAAATCTCACGTTGTCTTTCATACCTGTCAGAATGAGAACAAATTAAGCTACTCTGCCAGGCGCCTGTCCGTTATGCGCATGCTTCAATCAAAGTCATCCGTTCCAGTGTGCACTTGATTAAATAATGTAACTGGTTAGGCAAAATTAAAACGCGAATAATGGAGATTGAATGTGGAACACATGTGGCTTCTTGTGCGAATGACGTATTATGCGCGACCAAAGAAGGACGAGGGAGGTAATGGGGGGATACATTCGCGGCGCCATCTCGCGGCACGTGGTCTTTATGGTGCATTTGCAAGCGCAGGCAGGCTCAATATAATTCTCAAATATTGTATTAGCTGCATGTGTGCAAGGTGTGTATGACACGCAACGTTATGCCTTATCAGCATTAAGTCAATGTGCGGAGAATGCGTCAGGCCCGGCGCAAAATGTCACCAACTTTCACGTAGTCTCGAAGACCTGAGAAACACTCGATCAAAATACCCTTTACGTAAAAATAATTAAATCTAACGTTTTAAGTCCGGTAATCAAATACTAAAATGAATAACTAAAATTAAAAAATACTAAAATTAATAACTAAAATTAAAAACTAAATTATATTAAATACTAAAAGTGTCATATTTTTTTTAGGTCGCCAAAAACGGCAAGTAAGATGTCCTAATACAATAATACTGTTACATACAAGGGTTTGTAGCCTTACCTTGGATCGATTGGTTTGGTTTTATTAATAAATTCTCATCCAATGGTCCACAAATAATCGTATTTAAATATGTATTCAGCATTTTCTTAGGTTTGCATTTGCTATTCTCCTTAGTCATCACACTATTAGCAACGGAAGCAAGATATAAACTTTAGTTGGGTTGCGTTATATTTGTATTACTTTTGTACGTCTTTAATTAGTGCCTAAGCATGGAGGGGTACAGAATCTTCCTGTTGTGATCCGTCACTTCGGTGAATTCATCATCATCATATGTTATTATATATAGAAATCTGTACTTGAAGATTCCCAATCGCCAGCACGATAATCATAATGTGAATTCATGTACATTTTAGAATACTAGCAAACGTTGCAGTAAGATGGTTCGCGGCCGTCCTAATATTCACTATCTCGAACTGTTCACGGCGACATGTCAAATTACACTCCCACTAATAACCTAACATGTGAAAAGTTTGTTCCCGGAGAAAAGATGTAGTGTATATATACTGTAACCTGTGACACACACGAACGAAGCTCTCCACCCCGCGCGCATACGGTATATGCTAAATTAGCTGCCATGTCAAACTGTGCCCTTACACTTTATGACGTCTCTCTAATTCACCTTGCTTTCGGAATGGTGCATGGCGTTTGCAGGGTGATATGCAATGGAGGAAAGTAGGCGTGTGCGAGCCGATCATTTTTTGGTTGCGTCTTCTTACGAAAACTACATTTTTATTTAGCCGCTACAAAATTGCTTTTTATGCTCTTGTATCTGCACACTTATTTATGTATTCAGCATTTTTTTGAATAGTTTATCTCATGTGTTCAACGGTTTATCATTCGCGGGACTATGTCTGCGGACGATGCACCAGACGATTAAAGCCGGGCGGATTAATCATGAAATGTAAAATGATAATGATTATGATAATGAAATGAAATGTAAATTAATATATAAAAATTCTCAATGAAGAAGATTTTGTAGTTAAAAATATCACAATGGAAATCAGAAGAAGAAAAGGTCGTTGTCAAAAGAACGCCACGAAGTGTTTTTTCTCCATCAATAACTCAAAACGTATTTCAAAACATATGTCATATACTGTACATACATGAATATCTCAACAACAAACATTCAGGCGATAGTGCTGAAAGGGAAGTCGGTTGAAAAATACTGTACGTCCAAAGACGGAAGTACATTTTATACATAATTAACTTGGACTGTCCAAAGCTGGTTTATCGTGATTTATGTCGTGATCTACATAAACTAATGAGTTGATATGGTTTTCGTGAGCAAAATAAATTAGTAGACGCGACCTGTCAGTTTGCACGCTGAGCCGGATGACAATTACTTAAATGAAGTAAAGGGAATAATTTTGGTCGAGTCCGTCACTCCCGTCTGTCCTTCCTTGTCGTACTCCTTTACCATTATCAGAGTCCTAATATGCTAATCTTGCATGCGCTGCACAGTGTATTTGCATTTATATTAAGACACACAGGGGGTCACTGCTTTTTTCAAGTAGACGTTCAAGCTCTTGCTTGGTTAAACAAAACAAATGCCTGGTTAATATGTTGGATAACTAACTAATAACTAGTTAGAATAGTGCAGCTATGCCGTATTCGGTTCGTCATTTCAGATAGGAAATTGTTTATGGAAAACCTTTCTTATTGAATTTTTTATTTCTTTTATTATTTCTGCAAATAGGCTTGGAAATAGTGGTTTGAATTGACCAGTGTAACAATTAATTTGCAGGTGGTAAAACAATTTTCTCCATCTAATCATGATTATAACTGCATTGCGATGTAGGTACTAATTAAACACACGAAGAAATTTGTGCTGAATACACTAGATGGCCTTTTCTATATTCAGTGACACAACCGCGATAGTGATCCGAATTAGCTTAATGCTAGTTTTGAATTTAGAGACAATGAGTTTACAATAAATAAGTCGATGGCATGTCCAGTTCTAATTGAATTAGTCATAAGGGTCCGCTTAGCTTTCAGAATCGTGGCATAATGAGTTAAACTTTCACTAAGCAATAAGTACTGACTGTGGCTCGGAGGTCCCGGACCGGGCAATAATTCGAAACATTGGCGTGTGCCTTCCTACTTTGGTCCCAAGTTCGATTCCCGTAGCGGGATCCCGGCTATTTCGAACGCTGGGCACTGGTGAAAATGTGACCCCTTACATAATGTCTAAACAAAAAGAGGTGTACAGAAAATTCTGTATTGCGGTTGACTACAGTGAATTTAAAAAAGTCAACTCTTCAAGTTGCACTCAAGCCAACCGCAACATGACAAACGTGATGCAGATATGTAGAATCACATTAGTCATGATTTCCTAACCCGATGGCACATATTTTTTTCGTCCTCCCTCTCTGTCTCTCGCCCTCTTTCTCTCGCCACACACGGCAATTAAGTGTGGAGAAATAATTGAAACGCTGTGCCGTTTGCCCTCTAGATCTGGAATACGGCCTCCCGTGTAATTAAATAGAATTGGGTGTAGCGCTAATTGGCACTATAGGCGAACGCACGCACGCACATACACACATATACACCAGTATACCCCCAGACCGCAGACATCACAATCACTTTCACCAATACCACCGTCACCACTGATGCCACGCCTGCATTCTCTCTCTCTCTATTCCGATTAATTATTTCAAACTGTGAAAACGTGTGCCAATGTGTTTGATGGTATGTGTTGGCGAAGTGTGGGGGGTGGAGTTGCTGGCGGTCGGTTGGCCAACATGTTCTCACCGTATCGACCACTGTTCGACGTTTCTTACATCCATTCTTTGGCCGTGTTAATGGCGCGTCACGTTTGCAATAAAGGACAATGGGGGAGGCGCTGTCTAAGGATTTGAACTTCGGTCACTGGATACTTGGAAGGGATTTTTTGCGACGTGGCATCGTCTACTAGTAAGCGTACCGGAATTTCCGGTCTCGCAATCTCGGACTATATTGGAATGACCATCTGGGCAAACCCCTGATTGGTTATCTAATTCAAAATGTAATGCTTTCTTACCAGTTAATGAATGTATAATTTTCATTTGACAACCTTTAATGACTTAGTATTCCATGTTTTTCAATGACTGTTCAGGAAACTGTGTAATCTGAGGTTTCCTGGGTTGCGGATAATGAGTAGTGGATAATATCCCGTTTTTATGCTGGTGGATGGTGTAATTAATTAATGATTAATTCGTATCGAATGTTTGCTAAACTGGACATCTAGTGATGACTTTATAATATACCAAGAAGATGAGAAGACGCCGACGGTAGTAAGATACAAGTGTTGGAGCGATTGATGGACTGCAATCAGGTTAACGGCGACAAGATTTCCGGAAACGATGTTTAATGCACAGGAAAACTAACTAAATTACAATTTA
>JAQGBY010002002.1:0-25455 GCA_034698785.1 Mycogona germanica | reverse complement strand
GCGATTTCATTGAGCCGTTCTGAAATTTTGCTCTGCACACCAAAATCCAATTCTTAGTTTTATAATATAGGATTATTCGATATCTAAATGAACCGAGTGGATCGTTAAATTCATGAAATAAGGCGAAGTAAAACAAAAAAGTGCAGCTTAGATAGGATCGGTTCACAACCGATGGCGACAACATCACAAAACCAATTGTGGAAAAAGGGATAACCTAGTCCTCGTCCTTACTTTTTCATGCCGCAATCATTGTGATGAATAATAGAGGACATCTATTATTCAGCGCCATAAACCGAGCGGGCAATTATAACAACGGCCAACCACACCGTACTCGTATACGGAAATGACAACCCACCGCAGCGCAAATTGCTGAGCCCAGGGTATTCGACCATAATATACACACTGTACAAGGACGATGAAGTAAACGCTGCAATATTGCCAAATTATGCGAACAACGCTTCTGGTACAGCTGTATAGATGCGCTCTGGTACAACTAGGGACCAGCGGATTGTATTGAACACTTTTTTCTAATTACTCGTATTTGCCAAAGATTATTCTATTTTCTTTACAACGAGACCATAATCGGCAATATAGGTAAATTTATAAACTTCTCTTTTACGTTTTTCGCATGCAAGCTATTACAAACTGCTGTCATTTTTGCAAACCAAGAGTTATTGCCCCTAAAATAAAAAATAGTTGGCAATCACACAATACAGAGGAACAGAAATGACAGCCTGCCTGTTGGAACAGTTTATAATTCAATTGGTATATTAAATATGGTATAATATAATGTATATATTATATATTGGTATATTAAATATTTTTGCTTCATAAGATTTTCATAGAGAATCGTTAAACTTTCTATGAATTGTGTACTTATTAGATGTGGATCGGTATTGCGATAAAGAATAAAATGTAATCGTACACTATTTCTATTTTTTAAAAGATAAATACGACATTCGACAAAAGAAAATCTTTTCATTTGTGTTTCGCTGTATTTGGTTAGAACACAACAACCCTGCACTTAGGACTGGTTCGGTGCATTGTTTCAATTTGGCACATAACAAAGTTTCAATTTTGTCTAGTTCGAGATAAGAGATAGCTGTCCTACATTTTTAGAGAAAGAATAAAAAATCCCGTATCGCATATGCAAATAGGATTATCTGTACAGTGTCAACGTATCGCCGACAAAGAAATAGGTAGTGTAAAGTCTGAAAGCATTTGCATAGATGCAGATGAGACATTTTCCTGATATACCAACCAGAAACTGTAATCAAACTTGCCCGGATTAGAGTACATTGCAATCGGAAAACAGCCAACTGGGCATAGTTGTGACTTGAACGTGAGTGCACAGACCATATTTAATAAAAGGTCAATATATTTTAGATCAATATTAGGGTACTTGATGAATCGCACTCTCGGATTACAAATGATCCCTTGTGGTATTAAAGGTCTCCATTAGCGATCACAAAATGTGTTCTGATGTGAAATGAAATACGCTGCCAACGACGAAAAGCAGCACTAATAGTAGTGAATCTTCTCTGTTCTCATCTGATTTATTCGATTTGTATTGATAATGGCACGACTCGTCCTTGTCTGATTTTCTTACTCAGGAATTTACTCAAATTCCAAAATGGCGGAATTTTTCTAGAAATCGAGATTGGAATAATCTGTCGTCGCAATGCAGGGATTGTTGTAGGTCTCACCGTTGTCACTGGCGTCACAAAATCGCCACCATTTTTATCAGAATAAAAAGGAACAGGGTATAAAATATTCTTAATTTCAATAAGGCATAAGAAATGAGTGATGGCTACTACAGGCAGCGCCTTAAAATAACCAGACACGAAAATAATGTAAAATTCAACGAATTCATCAAATTTAAGCATACGAGAACAAACACGGGACAGAGCCGTGAAAAATCGACGACGAGCTGGCGAAGCTCCATTTCTGGTAAAGGATTATGTCTTTTATGAATACAAATAAATAATAAACTGTGTTTCTTGTATATGCGACTGATGAGGGAGAAGAAGGCACCTCCTAAAAAAGTTATTGCAAGCCTGTAGGTATATGGTCTCGAAACTTAATTTTACCTCATTCTTTTGGGTTATGACGAAGGTAAAGGATTATGGCTTTCAATGTACGTTTCACAAAACACAGTTTATTATATAATATATTTTTATTCATGGAGCTTCGCCAGCTCGTCGTCGATTTTCCACGGCTCTGTCCCGTGTTTGTTCTCTTATTCTTAATTCCGTCGGCACGCTTTTTTGGCATTGGACCCAGGCGACATTTTCCTCCATGAGCGCCAATCCCATACCACGTACACTCTAGCCCTTTTAGCATCATTGGTAACTGGTGTGTGGGCGGCGTAGAAAGTTCTCGAAAGTACAAGTGTTATACATATTCAGAATCGGGTAATGTTCGCGCAGGAACGCCATTTGCGGTCGATGAAAAGCGGCTGAATGGGTGCGCTGGTGTCGCCCGAGCTGATCGTTTCCATGCAGATGAGGCGCGTTGAGCGTTCGGGGTAATCCCGGGGCGGAAGCGGCCGGCCGCTCCAGGAGAGAGAGATGGTTTGACGGGGACGAGGGAAAACTGGTAAACTGGCGACGCAGATATTAACGAAGATTAATGTCAGATTCGCGGGTAGACATGGTGAGAGTGAGTGAGAGAGAGAGAGGGAGGTAGACATGTTCTACCTAAGCCTAAGCGCCTAGGCAGGTGACTGCGGACAGGTCGCAATTGATTTTGCCTGGAACTTCATTTAGTCACCAGTCTAATGTGGTCTCCCTTGGTACAGGCACGCCCTTGTGGCTTGCGAAGATCTAGTTCGCTTTCCAGAAGCGGGATTAGTGTTTACAGGAATTTCTCACCGGGTAAATATTTATAAATTCTAATCACCGTGGTAATTTTCTTCACCATTAGCGTGATTATTTTTGAATAACTTTAGTACAAAATTAGTATAATATATCGTTAACTGTACCATAGTAGAATACAGGCAGCGCCCTAAAAAAACTAACTATGCACCGCAGAAAACAAATATATAAAAGATAAATGTCGTCTTTAGCTTATAATTGTAAAAAATACGGACAATCCCAGGACTCGACTGGGAACAAGACGACGATCGAGTTGGCAAGACTCGAAAATGCACTAAGCAAAAAACGAAAAATTGCCAGTCGAGTCCTGGGATTGTCCGTATTTTTTACAACTTTAGTACAAGCGGAAACCTCAAAACTTAGTGCAATATTAATGGCCTTTATTCGACATTTTCCGATCTAGCGCCAGCTACCAATTTTGCAAAGCGCAAACGGGAAAAACTTGCTTTTAAATTGTAAACCAAATCGAGCCATGTCGTAAAACATAATCGAATAAGTTATCCGAAGACCACACTTAACCACATTAGAGTAGCAATAAAACAGATCTTGGAAATTGTGCAAAATGATGTTTCAGAAGAAAAAATGGGGATGCCTGTTTCGAATCCACTAATGAAGATCTAATCCGATTTAGACGCTAACTTCTAAGAAAAAGCTACCCACGTAACTTAGAAACCGGCTGAAATAAATCGGCTTGTTAAACTTGGGGATGGGTATAATTTAAAAGCTGAATGTCGCATTAGGGAAAATTAGAACCGCGTCCTATCGTATAAAATGGTTCGGTAGCTAATGATTAATTCTCAAAGCAAGGATACGGAATTCCAGGATTTCACTTTAGTGCGCAATCGCGATTGAACGACGACTGCGTCATCACCAAATGCAAAACTAACGATTTGTCGCAGTCCAATAGGTGAATTTCCAATAGGTTATTTGAAAAATAACTTTTGAATGGCTGATTTATCTAGAGAATAAGATCTGAAATAACTTGCGCTCGACTTGAAAATTTGAGGAACTCATTACAGCTCAAATTTTATTCAATTTCGTCAAGCCGTTGGTAAATAAACTCCCGGACAGACATTTTGAAACTTAAGATTATAATATAGATTACATTAAGCTGTACCATTGTGTAGCGTTAATGTGCATTCCGAGCAGGCGTTTTAAATGCTTTCAATTAACAATGCTTTCAGTTAACAATTTCTTGACACATTATTTACTTGTCTTAATTTCACTAAGCAATATCCTTTTGACAAATTGTATCCGATTGTTCATATATATGCAGGAAGTTACGAAATATGATGTCACAAATGTTGAACTTTATAGTGAGTCCTCATGAGGGAAGTTATACAGCAAGAGACAATGCCTGCAATGTAAACCGACAGTAACACAAGAATGCCATTGTTTGATTTGTTTCAAGTGACTAGAGCTTCCAACGCCCTTTTGTCTAAACAAGAATAGTTAGAATAATTAATTCACGTTTAACAACAATAGAGAACGTTAATATGCATTACACCCGGTTCATTTACAATACTCACAAAAGTCAACAAACACCAAGCTTTGTTAAGTTTTAAACACCATTGCATCAGGCAGGCTTTAGTGAGTTTATTTTACAAATCGTATCTTGGATTGCCATACATCAGATACACATACACCTATGCTGGGCCTCTTAAACGATCTGACATCGAATTAATTATTTCCTACCTTGTGATAACGTTCTGAAATTTTTAAAATTAAATTTTTTGCGATACTGATGACCCCGGTTCGAGTGGAAAATTATTAACTTGCCGGTATGTCCTGCGGACGGTAGATCGATCGTGCGGACAATGCGCAGCCAGACAAATGAAAGAATACAGTTACAGTTAACACATGAATTTGGTTTTGATAGATTTGTGGAGCTACAAAAAAAAACAAGAGAAAAAATACTGCTATTGCAGTTAACCCACACAGTTTTCTCCGAATACGTCATTTAAAATAATGTAACACGAAGCATAATGATCCAACCATTATTGTATACATATCGCTCGGGGCCTAGGATCTCGACCAAATTACGTAGAATATAATGAGGAGCCAACCCGCCGCAACTTTCTAATTTATCAATATTGTGATTAACGCGAAAGAGGCTCCGAACGCCTAATTGGCAAAACGAAAACGCTCGCCAACAACTATTGAATATAAGATGCAAAGTTGAATCTAGAAAGTGCAGTAGATCATGGTGTTTAGTGAGAACGAACAGATCTTGGCTTCGTTGTCAAGACGCACAAGGTTATTGGTATATTTAGGCATCAACATATATAGCTTCTCTAATTAGCGTCCCACAAAATGCTTACGGCAACTCGCAATACGAACCACTAATTGTAAATGTTGTTTACAATACCTTGATTTTTTTTGTTACGTCAGCGGACGCTCTATGCGCTCACCGATAGTCAATATTTACCAAACTTAGAGTACTTTGTTTAACTAAATGTGCTAAAAACATGTTTTGTATATAGAAGCTGTCATGTTTACCTAAAGAACTAAATTCACCCTTTTGGTGCTTAACAGATTACGTTCCTCTTTCTCTTGATTCGGTGATTTTGCTATAGCAAAAAACTCTAGTACTAATTTGTAATTCCCCAAAGATCTGAAACCTGCGCCACTAATCCAAAACCCTCGAATTCCAGGTAAACATGTCGCTGAACTGAGCATATGGGACATTTGGGGACCACTTTCGACGCAGGATGGAGCTGCCGTCGGAGTAACGCCACCTACGGATGAGCGGTGAAACCACAAAACCACGAATCCGAATGAACCTTTCTCGCTCAGGCGTGATGTAATTACTTGTAAATCTCTGTTAGTCTAGCATAAAGAGAATGGTACACTTACTAGATTATTAAATCCACCCAGCGTCCACATTTTTACCAGGAATTTTCTTAACAAATTGTTTAGCACCAAAATGATTTGTTGGTGAAGAAACAGTATGGTTTCGGTTTGGCATTCATGGAATTATTTCCTTGACACGCCAATACCAGTGGTCACATCAGTAGAACTCACGAATCGGCCATATATCCTAGAATTTTATCGTCTAGGCTTTATATATATATATACCATAGTTCGATGCCTCTGTGTTGAATTCGCTCGATTTATTGAATGTTGAGCAGCCGCTCGCTACTCACTCAACAACTTCGGGAGAACGAACCACCTCGCTCAAGCGCTTCATGCGGAAGCAGGAGGAGTTTATATGAGGAAGAAATTTTGTTGCATGTTAGACTAATATGCTTAAGTAAACAGAACGCTTTTTCTTCTTTGTTCGCGCTTCTCGAAGCAATTATTGGTAATTCAATCGAGTAGGCTGCACAGCGAAATTTTATCCCCGCTGGGGGGTGGGCTGCGTGATGCGATAGATAATATCCTCCCGAGACCTAAACATGAATTGATGAACAGTGAAACTAATTTCTTCGTTGTACAAGGTGCAGCTGACATTTTGATCAGTTTTTTCTTCTTCTCTCAACTGTAGTCAACCGCACTATTACAATTACAATTACAATTACAATATGTGCCCACAAGCAGGCCCCAAGAGAGGGGCCTATGGCGGGGGTCGAACGACCAGCCAGTTGTATCTGCGATATTTGTTAAGGAGGTCCAGAACTAGAACAAGAACCCCCAGGAGGCGACATGGTAATTTTGCCTAGTCCAGGCTTAGTATAAGCTACCTAGGTAAGGATATTTAACGTGTACCTGACATCGTACAGGTACGGGTCCCACGGCTTTACTTCCATTCCGAAGGAAGGCGCGTTAAGGAATTTCTCTCGCCCGAAAAATTTCGAAGGTGTCGGCCGGAATCGAAACCGCGATCACGGGCTAAGAGGGGAACGCGCTACCTCTCTGCCACTCGACACCCCTTACACCACTACAGGCGTTACGTCCCCCTCATGGTGCTTAGGCACTGTGCGAAGGGGAACGAACCCCGGGATCGCTAAACCAACTGGGCTACGACGAGTTGTACAAGTTGCTCACTAGAGGCGTCGCAGTCCCAATTACCGAACGCCACCTGTGGCGCTGCAATTAAATAGCGACATATTAACAAATGCAACGAGACAAAAATCCGCGAAAGAAAGATGTGTGCATCTAGATAGATTCTTCAGCTTTTCAAATATGAACCGGATGTTGGCCAAGAAGCACAAGCGGAAATACAAACTTCGGAAGGTACGTGACTCAAACGCTTATTTGGTGCGCTCGCCTGTCTCTCTCTCTCTAGCTAGCCAACATCTATAAGGGTTATTGGGGGGTGGATGGGGATCCGGATATTCGATCGACGTTATTTATGGGTCGTTCAAGTTACGAGCTCATAATCCAAGTGCTTGTTACTGACGTCGTTGGTAGAACAACCGCAATGTTCGTTCGCTCGCCACTAAAATTAACCCGAAAATAGCTCTTCTCTCTCTCGGTCTGTCTTTCTCTGGACGAGCGTTGATAACAAATGGACAGGCTGTGAGTGTGTGTGTCCCAACAAGCGGTCAGCCTTCCAATAGTTGCAAACCACAATTTAACTGGACATTGTGGTTTGGCGCATCACGAACACGTAAAGTGGTCAGCCTGCGACTCTCCCAAGAGCGGCAGGTCGGAAAATGAGATTATAGAAAAAGCGATTTATAACTTTGACGCCAACATTTGAACTTCTCAACTTAGACGTGCAAGAACAAGCAATCTACAGTAATTGCGCACCCTATTAATTTATTAATATTTGATACACTAATTTATTGTCTTCTTACGAACCAAACGTTGCACTTACTTAAGCAACAAACGAAACCCAAGAGGATAACCATTTGCTCTACAATCGGGTGCAATTTACACCTGATATTTTGGTAACACAAAAGTAACAAAAATATAGTCAACAAATATGCTATAGTCATTTATTAATTTTTAATCACTGTAGTCTAATACCACTAAAGAAGTTTCTGTACCCCTGTTGGTGCTAAGGCACTATGTGAGGGGCACATTTTCAACAGTACCCCGTGATCGAATAACCGAGAGCCCGCGCCGGGAATCGAAACCGGGACCGCCGAGCCACGGTCAGTGGCAATACCAACTGGGCTGCAACGAGCACTACAAATGTCCAACCGAGATATTGTTATTCATAAATTTTGATTTATATTATTTTTGAGTTATTTCAAGAGTTGATCAGGATTCGTCATCCGATAAGTGGCGAATTCATTTAAAATACTCGTTTATTATTTCTGTACACAATATCTTGTTTTGAAAGTTATAGATTTTATTGATAGATAGATCAGTAGATTTTATTTCAACTATGTCAAGCTTCCTTGCAGGATGGTGCCTCGATCGCCAACACCACCCATTAAAACGAGTCATGTAACGGAAATTGGATTCTCTTAAATAAAGTACATAAAATTACATAACGTTTATATTGATATTAATAAGTCATTAATGAGCTGATAGTCATTAATGACTTCTAGTCCAAATCAATTAAATTATCCTTTTCATTGCGATCCTTCTATACACGTATAGATCAGCATCCGATATTTATAGTAATTCCGTTTTTTGCATGATCATTTAGTATCATTCAATGGGATGTCAGTGTACTCTATCGCCACCTAGGGCTCACGTTGTTCAGTAACGATGCGCCAAACCGGATAAGTCAGATGAGAAAATGGTGGCAAGGTGCTGGGCTGCCTTGGAGCTGTCTACCAGCAATGAACCCTTGCCGTTCTCCTCGAGAAAAGAGAGAGAGATGTCAATGAACAGTCGTAAAGATGATCGTTAAGCGCGCCCGAATGCGCACACCAGTATCCTTAGGCCGGCAGTAGTAGTAGTACTAGTACTGTAGCAGTAGCGGACGCACTTTGCCTGTTGAGTGCAGCGGGTATCATCAGCACGGGACAAGACGGGACGGGTAATAGGGTGGTACTTGCAAAGTCGAACTAATGCTAACGAATGGCAAAAATAAAAGGGTATTTGAAACGTGGGGCAATTTGCCGGAATGGGCTAGCTGATTTAATAAGGCCTGGCGGTATACAGAGTACACTGTACATATATGGGCGTTCTGCCCGTCGTGTCCAATCTCGTCCGCTCATATTTACTCTGCGCTCGGTCGTCAGGAGCCATATCAACGTTGACAGCGCCATCTATAAAATTGCAAGCCCCGTGACCAATTATGATCGAGCGTAAAAGGCTGATTCAGTGCAAAGTTGTAACAAGATGATGACTTCGCTCACCGACATCTAATTAGGTTATTTGTTGGATGAGCCCAGATATCTGGAAAATAATTATTTTTGAATAAGTAAACGGAATCTCAAAAATAGAATTTTAATCGAATTTATCATCAAAACTATGAAACTTTAATTTACTGTAATGAATACCTGATTACCAGAACATTTAATACTACCCTCCTTGATACGGGACTTATTTTCACCAGTTCCCTAGAATCGGGACCACCGAGTCACAGTAGGTCGCTATACCAATTGAGCAATGGCAAATCGTACCCCAGCAATGGAATCCTGAAAGTTTCATCCGGGTCATTCCATTGGACAAACGTAATTTGTAGTCCACAACGTCTCTTTGACGACTTTTACTACATTTGACATTTACTGCTAATGATTAAAAACAATCAATTTGCACTGGCCGTTTTGCTCATAATCACATAAGCTTATAATCGCAACGCCAGAATCAGTTTATGGCGCGCCGTCACTTTCAAAGTTCGACAATTTTTAATCGATGAGAAAATTGTTTCATTAGCAAGGTGGAACGGCTTTACAATCAAAATGCCAGCATGATTTCAATTTCAAAAATTGCAGATTATTCACAATTGATCTATTTTTCGTCAAAACAACTATACTGGTATTTATTTTGTTGCTTGTGCAATTACGGTAATTCACATTTTTATTCAAACTCGTAATCCTCGTAATGATTTGTGACATCCAACATTTTGATTAAATAAATAATTTAATATTCTATAAATTAAATTGATAATTTGATTAATTTAATGCCCAACACAGAATTTCATTTGAGGCGCACGAAGCTCGAAACAACCACAGCATAGGACGTCATGATGATGTAAAATAAAATGGAGGTTGTGCCCGGGACAGCGCCGGACGAGAAAAGATAACGAATTCAAGAGTTGGCGATAACTCAACTTATGTTTCGTCAGTTCCCACGTTTTTCTAGCTTAGTTAATTCATTTTTAAATAATAGTAAGAGTTATCTATCGCCAACTGTTGTTCGTCTTTTCTCGTCCGGCGCTGTTCGGGACACAACTTCCAATTTATTTTTCATGAATACATGTTCAATAAGTGCGTTAATCTTGGTGAGATTAAAAGTAATATGCAATTGAGATGTGCAACAATTAAATTGATTAAATCAAAACTAGACTGTGTTGGTATATTCAGTATAACAACTATACATAATTTATGGGTTCGAACGACGGGTTAAGTCCACTCGCCAATTTGGCGACCAACTGGGACGGGCACCTCGATGATGAGTTCGGTCACGGCTCAAATACAGAAACGTCAAATCAAGCCTTACGTGTGTGATTTTCTTTCATCAAATTTGTAACGAACTAGTCAGTGATGCAGCAGAACGAAAATAGCAAGAGATCCTCCATCAGACGACATTGTCGTGTTTTCTCTATTCCTCTCGATCTCTCACACACACACACATGCCCGAGATAACAGGTCCTCGGGGAACCACTATCACTGTGGATGGTCAAGATTACCGACTTGATCAGGCGATCACAGTGAGATCACAGCAAGAGAGCAAACACGAGGAAGTGCAAGTGAAAGAGAAGATTTTTACCGGTACAGTAACTTTAATTCAGAAGCTCCAAGATAAAGGTCAAATTTTCGTGAATTCGACAATACCACACACCACATAAACTGAGTAATCCATTTTCCATGATAGAGGAGCACCATAAAATACAATTTTATAAGATAGTAAATCTTATTATACCGATTAAGATTATAAAAAATAACATCATAATATGATTTTGCTCATACTCCTGGAGTGCATAATCAAATGTAGAACCCTTATTTACAATGGTTGAAATTGAATCTAACTTTTCACGTAATAACAGAAAGACTTTTCAAAATGGAACTGCAGCAGGACTTGGAATTTCGAATAAAATACTAAAACAAACTACATGCTCTAATATTTAAATCGTTACTAGGCAATTGATTGTGAAAAATTCGAGTTCGTAAAATATAAAACTTCTAATTTGAACACTTTTAAGTGGTCAATCCCTTTGATAATTTAGTTCCTGGCAACTATTATAAAGGTGCATCTGCATTATGTATTTGCGGTTCGATAAGGCGCACGCAGCGATATAGAGAGCGGAGGGACTCCATTTAACACGCCGTCGAGCTCAAAACTAATACCGGCTCTTATCCAATCAGCCTAGTGCCACTGCCAAGTCATAAATCACCCAATGAACAATGTACGAGTGGTAACGAAGATTACCGAGCAATCCCCGTTACACACCAACGAGTCAATCGAAAGGACTGTCTCGAGCCCACATTGGTTGGTGGTTTAATCACGAGCGTTATAGACTAGCGGATGGTCTTCCAGCGCTGATGTGGCCAGGCATGCCATAATGCCAGGGGGGGGGGGGCTTAAGCATCGTTGCATTATTTCTCCAATTTATCCGACCCCCAGTTTAGAAGTGAGCCTCTTTAATTGGCCATGTATGTCGGTGAGATGACGGGCGATATTTCGTCCACACTGGTTTGACATTCGATTCCAGCATCCTTGAGTAATCCACACGCAAGTTAGAAAATACATAACCGGGAAAACAAGATTGAATCAAGTCTTTACAAATTAATGTTTATTGACATTAATTGTAATGATCGATTAATTTTATTAATTATAATTATAATAATAATAATAAAAATAATAAATATAATATAAAAATAAATACATAATAATAATAATAATAATTGTAATAGCAACACAAACAAATACAATCAAACAATAACAATACCCCTTAACCAATATTAATAAAAAAAATAAAAAAACTGACCCAACAAATCGCCAACATAATTTTCCAATTTTTGAAATAAGGATAAGGAGAAACAGATATTAATTTCGTCCAGTTAATTGACTACTATTTTTTTTTGGATACCACTTAGTTGAATAGTTAGCTGAATTTGTGTAGCAGAGTTAAGCAAACGTGTTACACAGCTGCGAATTGCATATGTAATCGGCAATCGATAAGCGCCACCGGCAATGCGCAACATTAGTAGCGAGAAATTTGAAAATTGAAATGTTATCCTTGTAATTTGAAAAAAGATACCTTATTTATCCCCAAATTTCATTATAATCGGACTACTTTTGACCGACTTATTAAAAATACACATTTTCATGTTCACCCTGTACTTTCATTCCGAAGGAAGGTGGGTGGAGAAATTTCAATCACCCCAAAATTTACAGATGTCTCGATCGGAAATCTAACCCGCGATAACGGGGTCGTCGATTTAGAACATCGTTGGACAACAGAAAAAAATAGTGTCGAATTTCTAATAAATCCATTAAACAAAAAGCACAAGTCGCCCTATGAAAGATGTCACAATTAAAGTAACCCTGAAAGTCATTTTCAAATAAGATTTGGCGTAGTACAACTGACCGCATCAATACGAAATCTGCGGTTCAAATCTCGGTAACTACGAAGCCATAAATATTTAACTGTTGTCATTTATAAAGTAATTTCTTTCTGGAGTGCAATACTCACTTCATATTTCGGTCAGCAGTGTTCTGGAAGCATCCGACCACATTTCAATCGACGTCATTTAATCCGCGCTATATTTGCACACATTTCCAGAAATTTCAGTAACTTCCATTCATGATGATCACACTCTGGGGATGTACTACTACATTGGCGTAGCTTTCTGGAGGTATGCCACGTAAAAGCACGCAATCGCAAAATTATTGTCTCCACTAAACGAGCGACTGGCGGGAATACTCACATAGCCTAAGGTCAGCCAATGAAAATCATTTAATATACGTGTATTATGTCGGCGTCGCCGAGGCGCAGGCCCGCGCACCAGCTGTGTGGAACATTAACGAGAATTTAATGCGCACAAATGGTCGGCCGGCAAGGAAAATTGATTGAGACGCGACTTTTGGGTGTATTAAATCAGTGGCCGAGAGCACCGGTCTGGGACTCCAAATTAAATCAGCAGATCAAACCGGCCGTTGGGAGTCGGGATCCAGCGCGGGACCCCACTGGGTAAACAGATGGTAAGATTGCGCGTCGCCATTTTGCAATTACACGGTAAATATTGAGATAACGCGATGTTCGGAATCCATATTCAAGCAGTCTGCTGGTTAGATCAACACGAGAGATGGTAAATCATCTTCACCGAGTGGGCTGGGGCTTGTGATTAAGGCAGCGTGGTGAATAAGTTAGTCGTTTACTAATCAACATCCTGCCGATGCCTCGGTGCACCCCAAGCCACAACATGACTAAATTTATTTATTTACTGTCTACGTGAATGCATGAGCTCAGATAGTGAGTTGGAGAGAAAATTACACTGCATATTTTCGTTTTCTAAAAAAATACAACATGTATAAAATACACGCGTACAAAACGTGTTGAAGGGGTGTGTACGTCCAAGTAAGGTTAAGTCAGTGGCCTACTTTTCCTTAGTTCGACCTTTTCTTGAATACTGCAGTTCCATTTGGGATCCTCACCATGTGTGGCTTGTAGGTGAAATTGAAATGGTTCAGCGATGAGCTGCGAGATTTGGAAGAATTGACAGTGTCATCGACATGCTGGCAAAACTGGGATAGGAGACACTGGAAGATCGTAGGAGGGAGATCAGTTTAAGGTTGCTGGTCAGAATTCTGAAGGGGGATTGTAATGTTGATATCGAGGAAATTACGTACCCAGCTCCTAATAGAAGTAGAAGAGGTCACACTAAAATGTTGAGCGAACTTCAAAGTATATCTGTAACATATTTTAACTCATATTTCCCTAGTGTGAGTAGACAGTGGAATGGTCTGACAGAGACTCAAATCCAGATTCTTTAAAAAAAAATCCATTCTGTCTCCAACTGGTCTTTTGTCCCCCGCCATAGGCATCTCTCTTGGGGGCTGCTTGCGGGTCAAATTTGTAATTGTGATGTATTTTTAAATGTAAATGTAATGTTACGTTTCCTCAAATTGTGTGTTTCAATTCAAGCTTTCATCAACAGTGTCAATTTAATTTGGTCGAACAAGCAAATGGGATAAATGACTTCTAATGAACACGCTGGAATTTTATCTCAGACATGCGTTTGACCAAAACAGAAGAAAAACGTGAAATCACAGCAAATGTAAATGAAGTGTTAGTATTACTAAATACTTGGTAGAAAAGTATGACATTTCAAAAGCATAAAAAATAGGTTGAAATAATTACTTGAGCAAACCTGGAATTATATCGTAATTAAAGAATGATTGAAATGATTAGTCAACTTGAATGATTAAATTCAGGAAATGAACCAGGGTTCCTTTTCATTTTCATCCTTCTCGTCGCAATGCTTTTGTCATTCATTGATTAAAACTGGCACCATTACCCCTATTGTGCAGTCTCGGTCAATCGATAAAAGTTCAACAAAAAAAGAAAGACAAAAGTGATTTGCCATAAGAAAAGTGCCGATGGCCGCTGCGGCCATTCAGGGGCCCCGTCCCGGCCACAATCGACTGCTATCGACTATCCGATCAGAATGCCAAACACAGTTGGCCAATGATATGGCCACATACAGTCCAATATCTCCAACCAAACATCCAAAGCAGAAAAAACGAAAAAAAAACTCTAACAAAGCAATGGGTGAAGACGGCAGATAAGTCCTAGCTACTTGAACGGGTCCTGAGATCCCGTCCTCGACTGACCCGGCATCGCTGAGACAACGAGTCGACTCACTATCGTCTTCCATTTTCTATTACCCATACACTTGAAATTGAAGAAGCCAGATTTCGAGACTGGAATTGGGCTTCAAAAACGAGTCAAGAAAAGACGATACGAAATCAGTGTGTTTACGAGATTCTCAATACAGATTGGAAAAAGTTGCGCCAAAAAACAGACACTATTACTGAAATTTAATGATATACGTTCACGTATTTCAAGTAGAATCAAAACGGAATTATCCTGGGGGAAATAATTAATTGCACCAAAAATTCGATCCTGAATCGTAAACACTGTGAGGTTCGATTCTTGGATGGTAATTCAATATTAAATTAAGGTTGGAGATGTACGATAAAACATCCTTACCAGGTTTTGCAGTTTGGGTGTTGGAGGAATGATGGACAGGTAAAATGCGCCAAGAAATTTCGACAAACAATCTGAACGTTATTTTACCTTTGAAAGTGGTTCGTTTCAACTCGTGTCAATATTTGGTAGCGCGTATTGTTTTCGCATCAGGATTCAGGAGGATAGGTGGAGTGTTTGATTTTAGGAGGAAGAGAAAGGCGATTGCAAATAGGAAAAAGAAAAAAAGTTCAGAGTTACACACCGGAGCGGTTGCGGGGAGTTCAGGTGTGATAAACGCACCGGTGTCGATAGATCTCGAGCCGCGGGCTGAATACAGAATCACAGCAAACAGCTTTTCGTGAGCGCCAAACTTTCTACGGACACTCCTCAATTGAGGTACTGAGTTTGGTCAACGAGAGCTGATCATCTTAGTTCTACATTACTCTGTATTCCTGCAATTGAATTGTATGCTGCGAGTAGGGTGCAATATGCAACTTAATTGAAACAGAGTTGGACATCATGAATTTTTTATGGAGACTCTGTACTCTGTACTTAGAAGTTTAAGAAGATATTAAAAATATTTTTCTTCGTCAATTCAAAAGGTGATTAGAATTTGACATTCCTACAGATTGGGCGTACACTTGTTGCAATTCCATATCCAACAATGTCATCCATCTTAAATTACAATTTATTTTCATTTTACAAGACAATAAGTGTGCAGGTAAATGTACAAAATTGTCAGTGGAACCAACCAATCCACCAGACTAATGACTCGCTTATACATGATCTTCGTTCCGACCAGTTAGACCAGAAATGATGTTTAATTAAGTTAGTTAACGTCCGAAATTACAATTACAAATTTTACCCGTAAGCAGCCCCCAAGAGAGGGGGCCTATGTTGGGGGTCAAAAGACCAGTTGGGGACAGAAATGGATTTATTTTAAAAGGCTCTGGATTTGAGTCTATGTCAAGCCATTCATTCCACTCTAGGAAAATAGGAGTTATAATGATAAAAATTATACACCATTTGACCAAGTGCTATACTGAAGTGCTTACTTACAGAATAAATAAATAATTATTTAAAAATAAAAAACTACTAAGTATGAATAAAGCAAGGAATAATTCCCTTAAAGATTAAACGTGAATTGAAACAGTCACAGATAGTCCCCTGCAAGACACCATAGAGAGACACCAAGAATTACGAAAACATACAAAACCTGAACCAGCTTGTAGCAAGTTTGAACTGACCAAGCGAGCATATATGACATATATTGTTTTTATACATTGCACTTGGTACGAATCCGTAAAACCCTTTTCGTCCGAATTACGATTTTCTCGTACCACAAATCCGGATGTCAAAGTATAGGAAAAAGGCACGCTCCTAATTACAAATCCACCCGAGGGTTGAATCGGATAACGCCTCTCGACGCAAAGCAATCTCAGCCTATAAGTACAGAGTTTGAAGTAGAACAAAAAAATCTAGGAATAGCACGTCTGGGACTCGGTCCAAGAACAACTAATTAAATAACTATAAATCAACGAAAAGCGCGATAAGCAATATTTCCGAAATTGAAAAAGATTTTTTTGGACGGACAACAAATTTCGTTGAGTTATTGTCGGAAATCGAGATTGCCACACCCTAAGGGAATTCTCCTATCCGTAGGTGTGTTCTCACCAGAGGGCACTACATAAATTTCAGCGATTCAAAAAGCGGAATCAAATCCAGAGTCGCTCTTCAGCAAACGATTTGGGGGGTTTCTTAATGAAACAATGCCTACTACTAGTCAAAGTTTAAATATGCAATAAACGTAAATTAAATCTTTGCAAATATTTGTGTTGATTCATTCATGTTTACCATGAAATAATTCACTTTCTGAAAAGCGCAGCTATGAGTTTTTTGCTTGGTTGCACAATTTTTATCCATTTAGGTCATCATACTTTTTACCTTCGTCATAAACTTAAAATTAGAATAAAAAATTAAGATTTCGAGACCATGGGATCGCTGAGGATCATATGTTATAGTTCGAAAATTCTGTAGACAGTATCATCGATAGTTTTCCGATGATCGATCGACTACAGCTACAGCGAACAAGCTGACATATACTACTGGAATGCCACCAGAGGGCACCAACATCTTCAATGCACTGCGGTCATAGTACAACATTTTCTGCTCTGACTCTGAACCGAAATCTTCTCAGGAGACATTAGCTCCGAATGCTCGAGACAGGCGACACTCTCTTTTAGAAAATAAAGATGGCAGATTCTTTCGGCTTTTTCCATTCCACCAGTTCGATTGAATGAAACCAACTACTTCGTCCCCCATACATGAAAATAAACTCATATTCGAGTATATAGGCTTTCTATTTTTTCTCTCTCTCTGCAACCGATCCTATTCCGAGCCACTTTGCCCACAGAACACGTGCCTGGGCAACCAACCACATCCGACCCAAATATATTTATATATATATATAGGTGTTCCAACCGTACACATCCGTACCTTTACGAGACCCTCTGCTCACAAGGACACACTATCGGTATTAAGCGATGTTATCACAGTCTGGGACTCCTTAAACGTTTCTTTGCTGTATAATTGTTCAATGTTAAAGCTAAATTTGGTTGCGACTAGAAAGAATTAAGAACGTTGTAACTCTAGTAAGCTATCTTTGGTCATTTTTCCTCGCAGACAATAAGTCGGTCCTTCCAAATCACAATTCATATTAGAAAACAATAATATGAAAGTAATTATGAACAACTTGAGTTTACCTTCTCTCTGCTAAATTGAATGGTTCGGACCATATCTTGGAATGTTTTTGTAATGATCAAGTGGTCATCTGACTAAGTACGACTCAGTTGTGACGTTCCTGATAATCCTGATAGTAAGTATCGATGAACGATAAACGGAAAACTATCGAGGGGTGTTCAGACACATTGGACAGCTTTTTTAAAAGTGTTTTTAAAGAAAGGTGAATATGAATGTGAATATTATATCTCGTAGATGTGTACGGAGGTCTTTGACGATGTATTTGACAATAAATCTTAAAATAAAAAAAAGGTTCTCGAATTATGTGCGATGGTGGACTCGTGGTAACAGGAAGACAAAACCTAACGGGCGCCTTTAGTGCAGTTTTGGAACATGGCCAACTTAGTGTCGATAGGACCCAACACGTAACGATGAAAGAAAGAAAAGAAGACGAAAAAAAAAATGAAAAATGACTGTTCTGTCTTAGAAAAATGTGTTCTCTATGACAGATTGCTGACGCCGAACCATGCGAAAATAAAATTAACGTCTCCCCGTACACCTCAGTCCCATTTCGTATACCTTTCACAGTGGCTCCAATGTTTGTGAAAGATCAAAAGACTATGGCTGAGCTGCCTAAGAAAAAACGAATACCTTCAATCCTCGTCCCGGGTTATTGTACCCCACTATGAAATTGTATTGGGAGGTTTATAATTCTGATGTTTTTCGGGTAGTAAACATTGTCTCTCACCGGTTTTTGTTCGATTTTCAACATTTGAAGTTGGGTACATTAATATGGTGGATCCAAAACAGCACATAACTGAAGAGAAATGGAATATCGACCTGAACAAATTAGCTACGTTAGGCAATTTAACATTCTTGAATATTAATCCCAATTATTCGTCCAGCATTGTCCGATTGATTAAGGACATCTGTAAGTACATTTTATCATTTATCATCCATTCACGGATACAATGCAAGTGTTAAAATATTAAGTATAATAAATTATCGTAATGAGATCTCTAATAATATAATGAAATGAAATGTGATGATGTTTGAGGGAAATTCCCTCTCCTGTAATAATACTTAGTACATTTATTTTATAGCTTAAACAAAACCGGTCAGCAAAACGATAGCATCTTTCGTGACCTGCCTTAATTATTGATCGTGCCTATTTCGGATTCCATATTGGGACATCCGCGGAATAATGGCTCCATCAACTGGAAGCGGCTATTTTCTGGATGAGAGAATTCTGTACAATCCCATCACCGTCACTGCCACATGGATTCATTTGTCCGTGTAAAATTAAGTTTGAGTGCACCATTTACGGATTAAGTTGGCTAAGCAAGTGGCCCTGACGGACAACGCTACGCTGATTTTGACACTTGCGAAGCTGAACAACGATGGTTGACTGTGACTGTGCATTTTGGCTGAAAGTTAAAAATGTAAGTTAGTGGTGAGAGAAACGATGGTTCAAAAGTTAACAAAATATTCATGGGAAAAATCGACCAAAGGTATCCAAAACATGTAGTTTATAAAAGTAATAGGAATTGCATCTGGAAAAAAAAAAGTTCTTCTGTGTGTTCTCAATATTTCTTATGAAGAACGGTAGTCTTAAATTATAAGCGCGGCTGTCCCTTAAGGAGTCACCAATAGATGACCGTCATTCTATACGCTAAATACAGTATTATAAAGGATACCATAACATTGATGGATCAACGAAGGAAAAAATCGTAATATTAATGACGTCGACACTGCCCTGTACGATAAGCAAAATCAATCTTAGAAGATAAATCCACGTCGGGAACACAAAAGATATTTTCAATAGACTACTCATATTGTAAGCCATTATTATACTAACTCTTTGGTCCGTAAATAGTTTGTCATCGTATCAATGATTAGATGAAAGACGGATGTGGATGAGTGATGTGAACACCTCCCTTGTCAGAAGGTTTAGAAAAACTGATATTTTTTAAATAAAAAGGCTGCTTAAATTTCCATTGGTAAACGATGAACATATTAGACTCCATCTTTGGTTGAACCTCTTTGACAATAAACGAACAAACAACAAACTATTTTAAATAAGAGTACATATTTATTTTTCTAGTAGTCTGCCTCAAGGGCAGACAGTAAAAATATATAAAATGCAGAATATAAGTTTGACACTTCTCTATTTTAATTTGACACACACTGGTAATGCGCAACAATTGTGGAAAAAAATCCGAAAAATTACACATTTATCTTACAAAGTTTACAAATATTCATATTTTTCGGCTTATTTATTAAAAATATGAAAAGGGGACCATTACTTTTTGGTCACGGTGATCGTATTCTATACATGTACAGTGGATCAATTTACAAATTCTATGCTAGGCTTTAGACAAAATGCAGAAATTAAAGCTATCTGATTTCAGGTCATGGTATTTCTGATGTACGCTATCATAAAATAAGTGTTCAGCTGCAACCCACCCCCTGATTAATAATTAAAATTGAGACGTTCCATATTCTCGTATGTCTTTTTATGCTCATTTAGTGAACAGAAATAAATATTGGAAGTCGTAATTAGAAATGAATGACTGCCGCGCCGCACTTCTCTAGGCAGTGTGTTCAGGGCTAGAGCGGAAAGGGTGGAGGAGGAATTGGGTAAGAGTGAGACATAGGTGGTGGGAGGTTCCTGCGGGAAACCATCTAATCAGACAGAGAACGAACACCAGGGGGCTCATGCCACAGTTCCGTTCCGTCCTCATCATCATCAAGAATCTCCTCAATTATGCATGGAATGTAAATTTGTGCCATCAAACAGCCATTGCATGAGCGCCTGGTGCCTGGTGATAGACAATAAAAAAGAGAAATAAAAACCGAAACGCCGAGACAAAAAATAGTATTAAAGCTCTTAACGAGCGAGTTGGAAGCGCAGCTGAGCTGACAAAAAACAGACTACAGAAAGGCTTCGATCTGGTTCGCCTACCACCAATCATCCTGAGACCCAAGAATCTCGTCCATGGATATCGACACCATAGAACTGGAAGGCCTCTCTCTAGAAGCACGCTTCTCATAGGATGACACTTCGCTGAACCCTGATGCTCCGACCGTTACCTCAGACGCCACTAGTGGCAATCGGAGGTAGACGGTGGCGCCTCTAGTAAGAAATTGTTGACGGAAGGCTCGCCAATCTCAGGAATCTTAATTGTCAATGCACATGCATATTAAAATCGAAAAAGACATTAATATATTTAAGTGATACTGTATATGTTTTGTATCGAACTAATCTAATTGCCGAATTTCAAAATTAAAACAAGGCGAATTCAATTTTCAATTGCTTTATATTAGCTTTTTTGGAACTACAATTACAATTGCAATATGTACCCACAAGCAGCCCCAATTGAGGGGCCTATGACTGAGGTCGAGCGACCAGTTGTATCTGAGATATTTGTTAAGGAGGTCCAGAATTAACATAATCTGCGACGTCATCAATAACTACTGAATTGATTTCTATGAGATCAACTTCAACCCATAAATCTTAGCAAATACATGAGATCTCATGACTTTTGAAATTTGCTCATCTTAAAAGCAATTTGCGCCTCGCGCAAAATACATTACAATTACAATAATAATTACAATTACATTAGTTTGTGTTCAGAAACTCGTAATTAAAAAATTAAAATTGATTAAAAAAAAATTTCATAGTGCTTTTGCTGTGGTATACAGCTGATAATTTACTCTAATTTTAAAACTCAGTTTGAATTTCAAATCTTTGCATTTTGAAGAATAAAAAAAAATATAATCAGATTTGTTTTCGTTTCACAAAAATCACAACGACGATTAAAAATTTCTCCAAGCTCCGCTGTAAAATGTTTGAGTTAAAGATACTCCAATTTCATGCCAAAATTCTGCTTAAAAAAACTTACAAGATACAAAAATATCACATGGCACATAAAAACCCCCAATTTCAAAACTATGTGTTGTATTAACATTTCATTTCATCACGTCGCTACATGGATTGTATACAAAATTACAAAAATGCAATCAAAAGATAAATCCTTTGGAAGAAAAGACGAACTACATATATCTATTTCGTCATATCTTGCTTTTCTCATATTGCAATTTTTCTTTACTTGGCTTTCTTTGTATAAAATATGATTCTTGCTTGCGTCATATCGTCTAAATAATGAGTACCAAATTAGAAGCTAAATAAGGTAGAGACGAGCGTTTCACGTCATTTGAGACCAGACAACCGCACCAAAAGAAAAAAACACGAAATGTGCACTAGAATTTCACTTTCCATACAACGCAGCCTAAGTTATTGCGCCTACGTAGCTGCGTTTAAAAAACATGGGTAATATTTTGGCGATGTATTTCATTTTTGGCTTTAGATCAAGTCGCCATAAATTCTTCTAGAATACATGCCCCAGAAAACAGAAACGCTCATAATATTCGAGGCATACAAAATTTGAAAATGAATATAGGATATGAAAAATAAAAAATCGATTCCGTTAAATAGAGCAGCTTTAAATATTCGACAAAACGAGCAAAGTTTATATATTATTCAGACGAATAGTTCAACATTGCAATTAATTTACATATATTTAGAGAGGTACTAATTATTTTTACTAACGATCTACGCGAAGGAAGCGCGGTATAAGAAAGCCTTGTCTTACCAGTAAAGAATGACAGAACGAAGTAAGTGGCGAGGAAACAGGAACTTACCTAAAAGGGAAAAAAATGTCAATGGTTAATAAACGTACATTTAAATGATAAATACATCTACTGATGACTGTTATAAACGAATATCCTTGTAATTACGAATTTTTTTATTTAATTTACTATTTTTTTTATTTTTTTTATTATATTTATTATTATATAATTTATTACGAAATTTAAAAACGAATATTCTTGAGTTAAATCTGTTATTATTTTTTATATGTACGTGCAAGTACAGAGTATTTATGTAATCAAGTTGCTAACAATAATATTATAAATACTGATGAATGACCTCCTAAATACGCTGGTCCCCCGATTATTGTATGTGGCATTTGGAAAAAGAATTATTCATTATAATTCCAAGAAACACCGAAAATGAAGTGTCCCTCTACTGTATACAATATATTTTTATTTTTCTTCTACTGTACAAGACAAATACGAGAAAGAGATCAGGACGATTTTGAGTGCTTAATAAAACGCTAGTGACGCGGTGCGTTAGCGCCTTTGGATCAGTAACTAAAAACGAATAAAATGCCGTTGGAAAGATATTGGGTGTCTGAATCGGTATGGCTTCCTGCATTGCTTTAACATGCACCCCCCGGTCGTTTAAACTAAGATTTACTGTCGACGACATTTGCTCTTTCCCATTCCCCGTTCCCGCAAAATCCATTCCATTCTTACGGGACCATTCACCACCAAAGTGCGTTAAAAAGCCTTTAAAAGTCTCCCCACAAATGGGACCGAAATTCGTTTATTGCATCTTCCCTTCCCCACAAAGTGGATGACAGATTGATCTAGAAAGATGCTGCGAAACCCACCAAAATTAGGAGAGAGAGAGATCGATGGAAAACATAAACAGACTTTAACTCTACGCTACGTAAATTGTGTTAAGATTGCAAATCAAATAATACTGCGACTTGCATCAAATTAACGATGAGTAAAGATATATGTTTATATTAAAGCCTGATAGTGAGACAATGTATTGATGACTTCGGTTACAGTTACATAGTGGTGAAACGAGAAACGGCCATTACAAGATCCGAGCTTTCGACAATCCCATTACAGTTCATAGAAATAAATGACAATAAATGGCAAAAATCTCAACAAAGCAAGAAGGTTAGAATATAATCAATATTTTGTAATAACTACGAAACTGTTGAAATACATTGTCTCACTATCAGGCTTTTAAACAAAAATGTGATCATCAAGTTGATATTCATCTCCCGCATCTTCTGCACCATATTTTAAATTTTAAATTAACGTTTATCAAAATTGTAGCATTAATGTATTTGATTTAATAAGATTTATACAGAGTATAAACGTGTATTCCGTTATATCCGCGGATGATGGTCAGCCACTTGATACCAGATCGATGATCGATATATCACCGAAATAACTATCAATATTGGTTTATTTTCGAATATGAACAATCTCTCATTAAGCGCTTCGAGCGGATTTTGCAAGGAACATTGCAGCCTTCGAAGAAATTAGTCCAAAATGGGTACGACCCGTCGTGGCGCAGTTGGTTTATGACGGACTGCGGTTCGGCGGTCCCGGGTTCGATTCCCGGCGCGGGCTTTGGCCCGGGGTACTGGTGAAAACGTGCCCCTCACATAGGGCGTAAGCTCTGAGAGGGGTACAGAATCTTCCTGTTGTGACCCGTCACTTCAGTGAATTAAAAAAAAAAAAAATGAGCGCCACCTCAACACAGAACACAGAATTGGGAGCCCATTTTGGACTCAATCTTCCTCAGTGGAGTTTATCTTCCTCAGTGGAGTTTATCTTCCTCAAGCTGTGATTGAATGATTTGAGTCACGTGACGGTAACGTGCTCACAGCTTGCCAATCACAGATTGGTGACGATGAACTCCACTGAGGAAGATTGAGTCCAAAATTGACCCCCTGCGCTGTGATCAGTAAAGTATATTGGCGATCGCGGCGTCGTCCTGTAGCAGAATGCTGTGTTAAACGTTTAGGTTAGTAGTTAGTACCACAAGCACCAACTGATCATCCAAGTCAGGAATCGAACTCTGGACAGCCAATTCCCTGACTACGCATTGGTTCACTAAGCTGTCATGAGAAAGTGACTCGTCAGAGTAAGGCAAGCGGGTGCGCGTGTACCGGAAAATTTGCGAACGACCCCCCCACAAAAAAACAACCTTCCAGTAATTTTATACAGCAGAAAATTGAAATGAGATTTACATACTGATTCGATTCTGCACCAGTAAGTTTAAGAGGCAGTAAATTACGCGCTACGTGAGCCAGCGCCGCATGGCGATCAAGTGATGCGGCTATGTACAGTATATGGCACATTGGAGAGGGGTGGGGGTGGGGTTGGGGGGTGGGGGGTTGGAGAAGAAGGAGACAGAACAAATTTGCCATACTCGAAATTGCACTTGGCAACGTCGCAAGTAAAATAAAAACTAACGACAGACTAAATACGCTATAAGCATAGTCGATGTCGACGTCGTCGTCGTCGTTTGGTCAAACTCGCTAAATTGGTAATTGGCGCCGCACGAGTCAACGGAGCGTGGTGGAGTGCGTGGAAATTCCGGCGGCTTGCCGAAAGAAATGCGGAGCGCGCCCGTCTGTAATTTATCATTCGTTGAATCAGCATCCGCGAGAGGGAGCAATTTTTTTAAGCGTCCAAACACGAACCGTCGAAGATACCAACCCGTTTCAATTTTCTCAATCGATGACATTCACTAAAATAGCTCGAGGCCTTTAAAGACCTTGATTTATTTTTAATGACGCGTGTACGAAGAAGAAAAAATGACCGTTTGCAATAAGGTACAAATTCTAAGCAGCGAGAATTATTCAGCACATTCGTTGATTTCTGCAATAGTTTTGAGATTTGAACAATATCCTATATTATAAAACTAAGAATTGGATTTTGGTGTTCGGAGCAAAATTTCAGAACGGCTCAATGAAATCGCAT
>JAQGBY010002001.1:0-25460 GCA_034698785.1 Mycogona germanica | reverse complement strand
TCTCGAAAATTTCGATCCCGGGGTACTGGTCGTTCCCCCTCGCACAGTGCCTAAGCACCATGAGGGGGACGTAACGCGGTAGTGCCTGTAGTGCGGTTGACTACAGTTGATGGAAACAAAAAAAAAAAAGGTATGTGCGTGTATTTCGAAATTACTGTAGCTTGACATGGGACAAGCTCAGATATTTGTATCGGCTAGAAAAACTCATTCGTAAACTAAAATTTCAAATACACATATACCATATATTGGTAAAGGAGCCTCTACAATACGAAGTCGATCCCACATAAATCCCCACATCTAGCTCGGTTTCCTTACTCATCTCTTCACAGTCTGCCGAGTCACGTGCAACGCGTGCGTTAGTTATGAGCCCCGGGTGCGATGCGCACCTACGCCTCTGCATTCCGTAAATCCAAGCCCGATTTCAAAGCTTGAAAAGGTACCTTTTGTGTCCCTTGTGTTGATTTATGTATTGTTGTGTAGCACTTTTTCTTTAATTCCAGTTGTCGCCGTTGATGGCGTATTCAAGTGAACGGTAACAACACCCTATTCCACATTAGCTGAACTTTTGCTAAAGTAACGAAGACGCTGGGGTTGGCTGCCAGTCAAAAATATGCATACCCAGATTATAAGAAACATAGAAAATTGGATTTTTCCAACGGTAGCCAGTAACAGCGACATCTAGTGGTAATGGTTAGCCGCTGGATTCGTCCAGGCTTGGGGGTGGTCGGAATCCTCCCTCTCATTAGGAGGGGGAGTGACGGGGCATGCCCCCCATTAAAAATAAAAATATAAAATGCGAAGTGCTGATACTGTCTGTCGATGACCGTCAATCCGTACATAATCACAACACTACTGAATGTCTGTTAATTTATGTGTTGCTAACTGAATGTCTGCCTGTGCTACTCTGCTATAGATTGTTTTCAATTATGCAGTAGGCGATTTGATCAGCTAACACAAAAACGAGATTGGAATTACTGCAGCTGTGCCCGATATTTGGGCGCATACAAATTCTCATCGGTATTACGACGTGGGGACAACGCATGAGTAGAAAAAAATGAAGGAAAAATAATTAAATCTGATCGCATTTCGTCGTGGCAACTTCGCCTGTTTTCCGGCAAATTATTAGCCATTGGCTAGGTAATGAGCCGCGAAATCCGACCATTTCTGGATCGAATTGACGTTGTGCGATTAGAGGGTGGTGTGGTGGTGGTGGTGGGGGTGGGGGAAAGTTATTTGAGGATTAGGCAATATAGTGAACCTATAATCGATAGACTGAACGAGAGCGCTATGCCACTGATTGCTACGGTCGTTTTTCTTTCAATCTCCGCCGTTTGGGTTGCGGCAGCTATACGGCGATGATGACGTTTATGCGTGGCCGCCGCGTCTCCAAATTATTGGGTCGTTCAATTATCAACTCTTTCGTAATCAGTGGGACGTTCATAATCACCAGGTTGGTTGAAAGAGGGGGAGGGGAGAGAGGTAGATTGCTTGCCAGACATGCGACGCTCCCGATATGGTAATTAGATCTCTCCTTTCTCATTACGTTACAACCCATCTTTGGCGGCAACCTTTGATGTTTGGGAAGGAAATTTTGCTGGGCGCAAGTTTTGTAGTCCGTTACAGGGGGAAAGATTCTTTCGAAATTTTAACCATGAGTCTAGCGCATCAAGATCTTTAAAGATTAATTCATTTAATGATGAACGCAGCTTTAAGATTGCTGTCGCTGGCTACATTGGTTTTTTTTCGACTGCGAATGGATAACGGAGCTTGCATAATTGCTTTGAATAGGCAATTTTTAAAATAGCAGTCATTATCGAGGTTCCGTAAAAAAGATTGTTCGAAAGAACGTCGATTATAATTTATTGTTAGTAGTAATGTAGCACTAATTAAAAGCAATTTTTTTTATCATTTTGATTATTTTTAGGGATATCGCGTCATATTTCTGTATAAGTTGTAAAAACTTTATTTTTTCTTCTGCAGTAGTGACTTATTTATACAAAAAGTGTCGCGCCTTATCACTTGGTGGCGCTCATTTCGTCATTGATGACGGCAGGTTGCAGTTGCCATCGCAAGTGGCGCTAATTCAGTACTAAAGGGTGCTGAACACCAGGACCAGCTGTCTAAATAGGAATACCGGTTGGATTGTGCACGCGTAGATACTCCTTCGACCATCAATGACATAATGATAAAATATTTTTTCTTTGGGTCGTCAGACGGCAATAATTATCACTCCTTGAGACCCAATTTGTTTATCGATGTGGAAAATTTGCTTGACTTCGGAGCAGCTACTGGGCATTCTTTTGAGTGACATCACCGGTATTATCATCATTGGTATAGCATTGGTAGATTGGTCTCTGAAGCGGGCGTAGAGCGTGAATAGCGTAGTTGGATTTTTTTAAAAAGCAATCTATTTGACTCAATGTGGTTGTCGCACAAAACACGCGTTCGGAACGCACGATTTGTGAAAGTGGCGCCACTCTGGCGTCGACTTGAAATTGAAAACTAATCGAATTTGAACGCAGCCATTTCTCTATTGTTCAATTTCAGGCGGGTTTTGTGTGTGAGAGAGAGAGAACGCCCTAATAACATTCTGCAGTATATACGACGGCGCGACGAACGTTGACAATAATGGGGTTTCTAAAGGCAGGGACTCGTGTCTTGGCCACTTCTACAAATATACTCAATGGAATTTTTTATTTGGATACCAAAGCTCCGTTACTACATACCGATTCCAGTGAGCAGAATCAAACTCAGGTGCTTCACTCGTGTGTCTAGAGCGACCGAGTCAGTGAGAGGGTCTGCGCTGGACGCACGGTCCAGCTCTCCATGGCGAAGACATTAGTATTCCGCGCAATATCCTGCCTGATTGCGATCAACGAGTTCAGATTGCCCACTCTGGCCTTGATTAAGCTGGATTGTTTTTATACAATTGTGAATTGGGCTACGGCTCGTCGTAGCCCAGTCGGAAGAGACTCGTGGTACGCCTGTCCCGGGTTAGATTCCCGACGCTGTCTCTCGATTATTCGATCCTGGGACACTGTCGAAAAAGTGCCACCCTCTAATAGTGCTGTTTAAATGCCGAACAATATTTTCGAATCTTTAGTGATACAGTTAAAAGAAAATTTATAGTACACTTATAAATCACAGAAAGTACTACACCCCTAGCGGTGAATGCGAATTTGACGTACGGTAAGCGACACCAGCGGTTTAAAGTGAAGCGTCCATTAGCTCGAAAACACGCCTTTTAGATTTACGGCGCGATCTTGGGAACGGGTGTGTCAATATACGGTAGAGATAGACGTTCATCTATTCCCATTGTTGAAGCGCTAGTCTGGCAAGAGTCACCTGAGCTTAGACATCGGCGATGACGTGGTCGAATTCCACGATTCTTCGAAACGCCGGCTATTGGCCCGATCGAAATGCACCTGTGTCGATTCAACAGCCAACCGCCGCCCCCGTTGCTATTGTTTCGTCACGGGATCCGGTTTCGCGAAACTTGTCTCTCAGGGGAACGTAAAGCACGGGATAGAGATAGAACGAGACCGGGAAGCCAATTGCACGTTTTTATCGTCGGGTCCTTTTGTTTCGCTAGGAACCGTTGACATGGAACCTAGCCACGTATAGTGAGTGTAGTATACGCAATGCCTGTATAATCCGAACTCTCATGAGTGACTGAGTCTCTTTCTCTCTCGGTGCGAGTTCGCTCGATTATAAATGACATCGATTGGATATTAAATTTGCGACGCTGTCTGCCTACGTATGTGGTAGGCGTAATATGCAATTTGCAATTGTAAATCTTTTTTTCATTAATGCGCGCCTATATCTGTCACAGACGAAGTTGTTAGAAATACCGGCGTCTAATGCGCTCGGTGGATAAAGCCGATATCTGGAATGGGAACTCCCAGTGAGAGGAAAAAATATTGAATTTTGTTCCACTCCAATAACTCTTCTGTTTCCGTCAAAACACTTCCTATCTCCATTAGCGAAACAATTCCATCACTGAATCTCTGTTTCCATCAATCATCCGCAAATCTTGCACCCTGTTTTCAGTCTAGTGTTTTAGTTAGACTTATGAAGTTGTCGCTGCGAATATATATTTTTAAAAACAGGGTTGATACTGAACTATTTTGTTTGCCGGTATTTCATTTATCTCAAAAGTTTCGTTTGGGTACTGAGAAAGCAGAATCAAACAGCCATTTAATAATATTTGTTGAGGAGGCTTACTACCTCAACCTTACTAGGCTCAAAACCCTTCAGGGGTGACTTGGTAATTTTGCTTTACCTAGGGCTTTCTAGGAAAGGGATCTTTAACGTATCCTCATATATCGAACAGGCTTGGGTCACATTTTACCTCCACTCCGAAAGAAAACGTGCAAAGGAATTTCTCTCGCCCGAAAAATTCCAAAGGTGTCAGCCGGAATCGAAACCGCGATACGGGCATAGAAGGCAAGCACGCTAACCATTACGCTTCTCTGCAACTCTGCATCAAACAGCTAAGATCACTATATTTGGATTATTGCTAAATTGCAAAAGCAAATTTCCAGCGCGAACTTGAGTCTCCGCGTTAAGGTAAAATGCTCGTGACGTGGCTGTTGGCGGCTAATTGATGACCGGCGACGTTTTGTCACTTTGCATTTCGGGAACACGACGTTCGTCTTATCCCCCCTCCTCTTAAATATCCCCACAACCCCTACCCTTTCTCAGTCACTTGCCCATTTTACTTCCTACATGTGATCGCGCTCGCATTTCGCTGCTGTCAGTCCAAAACGACGTGTCGCTGTTTTATTTAATTATCGTCATCTTGGTGCCTTTAGCTGCCAACTGTGTAAGTGGCGGACACCGAAATACTTCCAACTCTGGTTCCTTTCCACCCCCTTCCCACTAGCTGACACCTTTGCCTTAAACGCTTATTCTAAAGCAACTACGCTATCAGGGTGGTGGTCCGAATATGGGGGTCAGTCCAGGGTACAGCGATCATTTGAGAAATATTTGCGGAATCAAAGGTTAGCCTAGTGTATTGCAACTGTATTGTACGAGCATTAAGCTCTACTCGGTCACTAACAGGACTCGCACTAAGCGAGACATGGTTAGTGTGGCTTCGAGTATGGGACTAGTAATATGGGGGCGAATGGGGTTGGGGAGGATGGGGGCAAGAAACAATTAACTGAATTGGGAAGCATGCGGCCGACGTTTGATACAGCTTTTCGAATAAGGGTGGGTCGGGTTACGCGGACGGTGATACATTCGCTCCCGTCGAACACAAACGGGTCATTAGTGAGGTTAGTCTCTTGGGAAATCGACCCGGGTCTCTCAGTCATCCCAACCGCCCTATCTTCCCTATCGCCGACCTGTCATGTCCCGGACACCGAAATCAGTCTCACCCCGCCAGATAGACTTACGCGTGTCTGTTTCGCCGTGCTCCCGAGACGTCGACGATCTCGATCGGATGAGACAAATCGTCGCTGATGGAAAAGGAATTGCAATTTTTAAAGGCTTTCGGATTTTTTGCTCGCGAGTAATTTGGGAAGACCTGCCGCCTAAGATTGAGATCGGATACACGTGTGACACTGTCAATCGAATGTCTTGATTTGTGGCGCATTTAAAAATATAACTGATACGATGTGTCTTAGAAGATGACTCGTTACTAATTGACTTTTGGAATTTTTCTTTGCAACCGATCACATAGTTCGTGATCATTAAATGGGCAAATTGGAAGCATTTCTGTGCATTTGCATATGAATTGAGAATCTTTAAGAATCGCTTTAGTGCTAAACGCAATGTGCACAAAAAATGCGTTCAAACATTCACGCTTACATTTGCAACGAATGCAATTTGCAAAATTGCACACAAGTATTCAATAGCAGCTCTATTGAAAGCTGCATCGCACCCCGTTTGTGATCTTTTCCTCATTGCTTCTGTGATCGTATGGTTTCGGTGCCAACGAACACGGGGCAGCGACTTATTAATTCATCGTACACAACCTTACAGGGGAAGAACGATGAAAATCGGCGCAAAGATAAAACATTAAGGAATTTTGGTAGGACGTCTTGGGCATAATTAAAACAGGCGAGTTCGGGACAGCGCCGAATAAAAAAAGACGAACGGTGTGGCGAGCTCTAGATGTAATATTTTTAGATATTATTTGAAATTATTAAACCTCGTCCTTGTTAGGCAATACTTGCAAAAGGCGGGACATTGATTAAATTGGCAAACTTACGTTTAATATAAATAATTCAAATAAAATATTCCTGTAACTGAGGCCACTTGTGTCTAAATCATTCCAAATAATATTTTTAAAATATTATGTTCGTCTTATCTATTCTGCGCTGTCCCAAACTCGCTCATCTTAATTATAATTGATTTTTCAAAATGTAAATTTATAACGCCGTACTATAATTTGATTTGAATTTATATCTGTTTTTCTAATCTTTACTCATTATGGTTACAATTTCTCGAAATTTAATCAAATTATGTGCTGCAACTTTTTAATTCAATTGCAATTTTGTTGCTGCTAAATTCAATTTATTTGGACGAGAAATAAGCAGTTTTGACTTGCATAAATTATGATAATAATTTTCCGCGTATAATAATGATTCATAAATTCAGATTAATTATTTCAACTTTCATTTGAATTCACAAAATTTGGTGTTTGTTGAATATTATTTTTCTTTTAAATTAACTGGAGATAGAGATATGTCTGCTTCATTATTTCGTTTTATGTATTTTGCCCAAAATGGAAAATTTGTGAATGTAAATAATTTTTTGCGAATTGTAATATAATTGTTGCGCAAACTGAGTCTTCAACCTGAGAAAATTGTATTTTAATGGGGGAAATGGTGTCTTTTGGCATCAGCGTTTCCATTAATGACATGAAAACTGTTCTATAGTTGAAGGTGTATCCCTTTTGTAGATGTGAAAACGGGTTGCGATAGCTTCCTTCAAGAGAACAAGATTTAAGCGACATTTGGGATTTCCGGTTCGGTGCGGGCGCCCCTTGCGAACTTCTTTTGACGCCTACAGTGACTGTCGTGTTTGTTAATTTCCGGTTTTCCAACGCGACCGCCCGTCATTCGTCGAGTTGATGACTCAAGGGGGTTTTGTCTCCAGCTAAAACGTCTAGAGTGATGATGGTCGCGTCGTTTCGGTTCTAATTTCGTTGAACATGGCGGTTATTTATATTTCTACTTTGCTACCAAAATCCTTTCGTCGCAAGCAACCATTACATCAGAGTTGGGATCGGAATAAACGGTCGGGTAGGGACTGCGTGGGGCTCAACTTTGACAGAAATTGAATTTGTCCATTTTTCCCTCACTCAGGAGACCGTTATTCCAGTATTCTCAGCGAAACGCTGTACTATAATGAGATTTGAAGATATTGTGGTATTTTGGTGCGCAGTCTTCGTATGCATTGCTGGATACTGTTAACATGGCTTTTGAGAAAACCAGATTTTTGAGAGACAGTGGATCAATCGAAAGTTTTTCACTTTTACTTATTCCCTAATTCAGTTACCGATAAAATCTGAGTCTTTTTCAGAATGGGGTTATTCACTGCCTCTATTAAGGCTATATGGGTTATTTGGTTCGTCGCTGATAATACTGTGATGATACTACGCTGGTGGCAATTTTGAACTTGTCGCGACTGTTCAGATTGTATTCGTGAGATTAAAACATTGGCGGACTATCGACATATTGACGGGCATCTCATTTGTGTTATGTTCATATTGACTGCAACACGATAATGATAATGTATTATCCAGTTTTTGAAAGAGTACAATAAAGCTTGAATTTGCAACAGTAACTGTGTGCGAAGATAGCAACGTGTGATAATGAGAATATACACTATGAGTCTCCTATACAAGTGGTAGACCCCATAAATTATATATTTTATAAAATTATAATTTTATAATTTCAAGTCTCCTTTTCCAGAAAAGTCTAGTCCTTGTAGTGAAAGCTTATATCGCCTCTGGTAGTCGTTAGGCGTTGACGTATATATATATATATTTTTTTTAATTCACTGAAGTGACGGGTCGGTCACTACAGGAAGATTCTGTACCCCTCTCAGTGCTTATATGTGAGAGGCACATTTTCACCAGTACCCCGAGCCAAAGCCCGCGCCGGGAATCGAACCCGGGACCGCGGAACCACAGTCCGTCGCTTAACCAACTTCGCTACGACGGGTCGCACAAATATTTATATGATTTGTAATGACAAAATATCTAGGTTTTCTTAGTAGCTATTCACTCGGCTGTAATCTATACCAGGAGTTCCTGCAGACCCTATTGTGACGCAACTCTTGTCCATGGGCGCGTTGCACCATTTGAACTTTGCGTCTCTGCCCCGACAGATAGATGGACGCCCGGCAGCGACAACGACGACTATTACACATGCTGCGCACGCTAATAAATGTGTTTCCACCAAATAAACCAATATTGCGGGAGAATGGGTGGTGGGTGGGCGTTGGTCGGTGCTCGCGGAACTGCGTTGAACCGATCGACAGTAATCAATCTGGTGTCGTGGGCAAGAAGCGCTGGCCTGGGGCGCTCTCTGCTCGCTACGCAGTCCATTCTTGCGTACAGGTACGGTCGTGTCGACTGTCCACTGTCCACAGAGCGAACATTTGTGGAGTTCGCTCAGTGGTTCTAGCTCTTTGTTTTCAAAATCCCCTTTTAGCGAGTCCCTTTTAGTGGATTCACGTGTTAGGTTCATGATTTTTAAGAAACGCTTGAGTAGTTCGATTAAAATAAACCAGATAACAGTTCCAACAAAGCACACCATACCACATACTATTACCGGAATAATATTTTCAATATAAAAATAAAATAAAATAACAATATTAAAAAACATAAAATAATCAAATAGATATTTTTAAAATGATTCTTTTTCAATTTAACATAAATAATCATTGCCAAACGATTGAATTTCCAAATTTTTAAACATAAAAATAACATGTTGAGACACCACTGCATGACGTAATTATAGCACGTGAAAATTCAATTACTTCACATTTAATGTTTGCGTTTATCGCGTGTTATCGTGTAAACCTAAAATAGCCGGTAGATTTAAATAATTAATTTTTTAAACCCAGGCAAAGCCGGGTAACATTCTTGTATATTATATATTCAATATGTTTATTCGAAATAACCATCATTTTTTGCTCAGCACATTGCTGCCAACGCGATACACAAGTCCTTTAATTCCTTTTTTGAAAAAGTCCGGATGAGGTAGTGACTCCATACCCAACTGAAACAATTTGTGTTGCGTCATTCTTGCAACATGTGGTTTCGCAACAGGATGCAACATGATGGGGCCTCTTCTGTTGACCAGTGCCGGATGCTTTCGTTGCAGTTTCTGGTGAACGACATTAAATTCCCTAAGAATTCCGAGGAAGCTGTAGTGGATTAGACCAACTGCAGACCACCAAACAGTAACCATAGTCTTCTTGGGGAAGAGGTTGGATTTTGTCATCGATCTGGGATTTGGAAAGGGGCTCATCCTTATCAAGCCACTGCCCAGGCCTTTTTCTGTTGTCGTACAGTATTCACTTTTCATCACACGTGAAAATTCGATCCAGTAAAGGGTCATTCTGGTTCCGCAGCAGCATGTGTGTCCATGTGAAATTCGGCCAATTCGTCAATCTGGTCAAGCTTTTTTCTTTTCCAAATGGTACGAGATGAAACTCCAGGCTCTTCCGCTAAATCAGCACACCGCGTGTTTGGGATTAGTCTCCACCATTTCCTTCTGCTGGGCATCTTGAGGGCTTGAGGGGCGTCCACTACGTGGTGCATCTTCGAGGATCAGATCTCGGGACCTGAATTTTGCGAACCATTCTCGCACAGGGGCTTTAGGGGCATTGTTGAACGTTTTTAAAAAATATTTTCAGTTGCCTCACTTGCTTTATGGTATGTTAACATAGTGCCAGAAGTGGAAAATCCGGATTGTTCATGGTTGCCTAAAAGGGCTGCAACAAGAAAAAATTTAAAATTACCAAAACAATTTATTGATTAATGAATATAATAATGTTCTGGCACAATATGATGTAGCACATGTCCTAGAAATTGCTACTACAATATTTTATTTTTCAATCAAAAGTATGACAATGCAAAAACTGCTGAAACTTTCTACATGAGCCAATATTTGTGCAATTTATGGCGCTCTGGCAAGCAGCGGTTGATTTGCCTGTGGTTTGCAATGCTACCCCTTGTCGCTAGGGTGGTCGCAATCACTACTTACACTACAGCGTTTCTGATTTTGCCAACCGTTAGGGGAGACTTCTAGCAAAGCTCGATTTACAGGGCAGCGGTTATTGTAGTACTATCTTCGGGCACATTTGTTGTTTATTCTAGAAACGACAGTTCTGATTATTTTATTAGGCCTCGTCTTCCAACTCTCCCTGCTTCCTCAAGCGCTATAAGATAGGTACATTGAGCAAACAGGCATGATTTTCATAGACGTTAAACGTCGAACTTATTCGAGCCAGGGCTCGTTTTTCTTACTAGTGTCATCATCTCAAGATTAATATAGTTGGAAAATCAGTCTTTCGACCGAAATGTTGGACGCGCCCGATTCGAAGTACTTCCAAATTTTTCAATGTTTTCAACAAATGTTTTTCCTGTTAGCATGAAAAGGCTGTCATTGTCGAAGGGTGCTTTTGAACAGCAGAAAAATGGTTGGGGCGATTTACTAATACGTTAGCCAGTTTTCGTTCATTTCCTTTTTTTGCTGCAGACATTCTCCAGCGAGGGTAACGGTTTTCCCATAAATATTTTTCTGAAGAAAACCAAACAATGTTACCATTAATTACTCAGAGGAATGTCCAATCCACCTTTTCCCTTTCTTTGCACTATAGCTTTTGTAACTGACGTACGAGTATACTAAAAAAAATAATATCCTTTTAACAATAATTGCTTCATTCATTCTCTACTGACAAATGACATGTCATGAATTTGACTTGGGTCATGAATTTGACTTGGACATGCTTTGTTGACGATTATTGATCGCCCTTTCATATTTCAAAACTCGAATTCGACGACGTGTGTGTCATTTCTTTTTAATTCACTGTAGTCGACCGCACTACATGATTTTCTGTACCCCTCTTGGTGCTTAGGCGAGTTTAGGGGCAGTTTGTGAGGGGTAAAATTTTGACACTCGGTACAATGGCGGATTCCTTTCTGCGAATATTTAAGTACGATATATTGTCATTGCTCGCAACAGCTGTCGAGCAGCTCGCGTTGGCACATGTAGTACGAAAATAAAACTTTCTGCGTTGCAATGGACCAGTCACAGCCCAGTTGGTTGAGTGACCAATTTGTTGGCTTGTCCCGGGTTCGATTCCCGGTGCCTACCATGGATAGCGCTGAAGCACTGAGTGAATGAGCGCAATATCATCTTATCGTGAGTGGCATCACATTGCAGTTGACAGAAAAATGAAATCGTTTAGACAAACAGATATTGAATTACATAATTATCCAATAAATAATTCCCAGGTGGTTTTGATCATCTCTCGTAAAATGACTCTTCCTTCAAAGTAAGATATCCAGATTTTTTTAATGCTGGGATCACAGCAAGGCCAGTTTTTCACCAAAGGTATCAATGAATGCTGTCAGCGCTGTCAGTCGGCTAACCGTTAATGTTCTGTCGCGTCGTACGAGTTTTATTATGTTTGGCGCGAGCATTATTATTTATTTTTTGCTTCGGTATCGCCGCCAGAAATATAAAAAAAGCACAAACGCACGTAGACATCATATAGATTGTCTCGCGTATATAAACTCATAAAAAGGCATCGACGCTAGTCTGCTCCATATATTGTGGGTTCTGCCATTACAGAGCCTGTGGATGGATGCACCCGCTCCGTCCTATGCAGTGTTGTGTGGACCTCCCGTTGAGCGCACGTCCGCATCACAATTTTTATGTACTTTTTCGCGCCTCATTGTGCGTGCCCGCGTATAGCAACAGTTGTTGTAGTTGCAATTTCAGAGAGGTTTTTTTTTGTTTGTTTGAATAGTTTTCTGTGTCACGTTTAACACGGCGATATCCGATGCAAACGCCAACGTCAGGAGCGGTTCCCTACTTCACTGTTGCAAATGTGCATGCGTACGTGCATGGACATTTATCGAAAGCCTCAAATGAACCTCCGAATTGAACATTGTCAAAATTGCTGTGTACAGTATGATAACAATATTCTATTTTTGTTTCGGAAGATATCGTATTTTTTTGGTGGCTTAGAGTTTAACTTGCGTCTCCGGCACGAAACTCATGTCACATTCATTTATATAGGAATATGCTCTAACCACTAGAACTTAAAACGGGCGCACTTTTTTTGATCGCGTTCCCTTCAGGCATTCATTTTTGGTTCGCCTAAATTATTGCCGCGAATTATTTTGTTTTCGTGCTTGATCCTCTAAAACGTTACTGCTGCAGTAACATCTATCTCAATTAGAGTTTTCATTTATTAAAGTAAATTATATTTGGCATATTAATCTATTTGAACAGTTGAAATTATTATCTAATGAAGGTATTAACTCAAGGGTGGATCACTGGAAGTGAACACTTTCGACAAATAGACTATTGATTTGAATTGTATCGTTCGGACCAGATATTTATTTGCAGCGGTGAATTTCAACGGTTTGATGCATACCTCTTCGTCTGGCATTCAGCTGCATGAATAATTTTTTGATGTATCGAGAACCTATGGTTTTTTACGTATGGCATGTGTAGGGTTGATCAATTGTGTACTCTTTGGCAAGATGCCTTTAAATTGGGTTACTTGGCTTACGCAGGATGGAAGCGCGAACAATAAATACACTGCAGTTCCAATTAGCTAAAAAAAATTACCGTTATTGCGACGGGCTTCGTCCGGTTGGTGGTCGTTAGAAAGGCGGTCACTATTATTTATCAGCTGGGCTGAGAAGATGAAATTGGAGTAGAGTGTGACGCCATTTTTCTAAACGAGAAAAAAAAATTGACACATGTCACGCGAACAGGAGGAATGTGTATCATGCCTTCCCGCGTCAGTGGACCGTACACAAGAGTAGTCGAAACCGTTAACCATTCTGTTTTGTTGTCATTGTCGCCGGTGCGAGCCAATGACATTATACTGGGATGCCGGAAGTTTATGACTTTTTGTGCGCTTTCGCTGACGAAACGATACACTGTTTTCTAGCTCCAACAACCTACAAATCGTTTCGTGGGGTTCGGTAGGGAGTGAATACAAACGACTGATCAACGACATTATGCAGGTATATATAAGTCATTTGGGTATGCTCTTTGTCCTCGCTTTATGTTGCACAAACGGCAGCTTTCTAGGGATCGGATTTTCATAATACAGAGCATTTATTAGTTTAACATGATGAGGAAATCGTATTAAATTGGACAAAAGATTTTTTTCTCCAATCAACTGTAGTCAACCCCACTACAGATATATTGAATAAATCGTGAAAATCACTGACGTACATACATACTATTCATCAAAACTAGAATTCATTTGATAAAGAGGCTGCCAAACGGTGAGTCTTATGCCATGAAACAGGATTCAGTATTTTGATTCATATATGATTCAGGATAATCGCAGAGAATGTCGTTTTGATCAATTCATGGCGGTCATTTTGCATTCGATAACGTTAACCCCAAAGACTTCGTCATCACCCAAGTGTCCCAAAAGGAACGGATAAATTTGGAGGGTTCTAAGAGACAAAATAAATTATTATTTCGAAAAATGTTACTTTCTCAGGTGAAGTTCTCATCTTTATGTTCCTTGTGTTTTGTGATATCACTACTATAGCAACGACCACCGAACATTCTGTTTTGGATGAAAGTCGGAACACCAGCACATGAATAACTTATTAATTTGTCATGAAGCTGGTGGGGGAGGGCTTTAAATATTTAATGCGTTTCAATAGTTGATGGCCTATGGTTGTCGGGACTGTCAGTGGCCGGGGTCGACAGCTGGTCGATTTTGTCTCCTCGCTCCCTCTCTAAATCCTAGTTCGTCCTGACAACCCACCCACCCCCTGTTTCGACTGTTCCTCAAGGTCTGCAAAGCCGGTCATTTAAGTTAGCTCTAGACCACTGGCGAAGGAGCGTCTAAACCGAATGAACAATTTAGAAACCACCTTGGATCAATTACAGCGTCTCTTGCTGCATGTCCGGTGATCCAGACGTAAATAATTGAGTGAGCCACTTGTGGACCATTGAGTGGTATAGACTACTCTTTGCAATACACTGCATTGATTTTTCAAATTTAGCTCTAGATAAATTTCACGCCAGGGGATCCTTTCCGGCCAGGGATCTGGAATCTCCAATAATGTCGCAAGTTTATCGTTTTTGGTTTAGCAGTTACGGAATCGTATGGAAAATCACTAGCATGGCGCCGTTTCTTATTTTGGCCTGGGGCCAATGCTTGCACTATTTCATTGTGATTAGCTGATTGCGATATAGCCGTTTTATCAATATTTGGATTATGTTCACGGTTATGAAATGTGCTGCCAAATATTATAACGGTTTGCCAAAGTAGTTTTCGAAAGCGAAGCAAAAACCTGCGCGAGATAACGTTTGGAGGTGCAGCATACAAAAAGTGAGTCACCACTTCGAAACATTCGTTTACTTCGACTGACTCAAACTGCGTTTCCGGTTGTTTTCATCAAGCGCCATCAAACGAATAACTCTGTAAACTGCTACTTCTAAGCGGAGATAACTGGGAACATTCTTTCATCGGTTTGTCTGTAGGTGGCGATAGGTGGTCAACAATATGAAAAATGGGGGCTCAAACCGACATGTCCAGTCTGTGGGTCATTTCCATTGGTCAAGAGTTTACTTTTTCCAGAATTTTTATTTTTCCATTTGTGGTGGCAATTTGGTGATTCGCCTAATCAAATTCGTTGGACAATTATAAAATCACTAGGTCACCGCCAGGGACGTTTCAACAAATTCCAGTCAATTGGGCTGATCCTTTCGGAGACCACCAGAGGGCACCACACACTGCGACGTTTCGAAGCGAAATGAGTGTGCCGGTCACTACCTAACTGCGTACCACTTCTCCTAGTCACTTTTCATTATCGAACGCGACCGGAATGGCGTGTTTCGCTGTGTGGCAAATGAACGATCGACCGGAGTCCGAAGGCGACATTAAACTCTAATAAACAAGATGCCGGCGCGCTGAGAGATCGGGTGCGAAGTCGTCGGTGTCATTTGCGGCCCCTCCCACCCTATCCCTCCTCCTCCTCTCTTTTGTTTCACCCACTGCCTGCACTAGAATAAATTTTCCTTCTTGTCCGATGTCGATCGTCATAGAATCTCCTAGCGACACGCGTTGAGCTCACTTCAAAAACAAAAGATATTTTCTGAACCCATAAAAAGACCCGGCCGAGTATCGATGCCAGTCACGGTTATACGGGGAGGTACTCAAAATGGGAGGCCGGACTTTAGTGGCTGTCTCTGCCGCCAACACTTTATACCCTTTCACCGATCGAATTCACTGCTCGAAAACGTGTTCCGGTGTTTTGTTTCGAAACGCTTCAATAGTTTAAGGTGGGTGGAGAAGCCTGGTGCTAGAGAAAAAAATTGTAAGAGAATTCAGACTCCAGGCACTGCCCGAGGATAAAAGTGGAAGATCTGGGGTCGGCTATTTATCATATTTTCCCTCGTTTCAAATGTCGATCGCCGAGTTTCTTTGGACAGGTAGTAAAGCCTCAAATGCACTTTGGTCGCCACATAGCACTCACACCCCCACTAGCCATTATTTTCCATTATTCTAGGCTATAGCTTTTCGAAGGCACTTTCGTCATATTCCTGGCCATCCTGCGCTCACCGACACCTTATATCTTCCTTAGACCCATTGCGTACTGTCTAAATTCTCTTTGCGTACTTTGAAAAGTGAGCTCTCTTCGTGAAAGAAAAGAAATTAACCTGTGTAATATATCTGCGTACGACTCGTCGCAGCCCAGTCGGTATTGCGACTACGTGTGGTTCGACGGTTCCGGGTTCGATTACCGGCGCGGGCTCTCGATTATTCGATTCCGGGGTGCTGCTGAAAATGTGCCCCTTGTACAGAGTATAGTGCCGAAGCACCAAGAGGGACACAGAAAACGCCTGTAGTGATATATACTACAGTGAATGAAACTAATATATCAACGTAAAATTTGAAAGAAAATCCAAAAATTCTTGCCACTTTCTGTTGGAATCTGAGAAAGCTATTTATACAATAAATTGAAGTCCCCTGTAAGGTTGCCGGCAGGTCTTGTTGAACCGATTAACGAAAAAGGAAATTAGGATTTCTTGGTCTCATGTTTGGTGTCATGGTCTTATAATTATCAGCGCTTTATTATTCACTGATCATTTTTATTTCTCGTAAATTATCCTCAGAGTCGAAATGACAACGAAAATTTGAAATCACACATTTTAACTATGTCATTTCTTCCACTTGGTTTCTAATTTTCGTAAATTAAAATAAGCCCTGCTGAACAGCTGACCTTCAATTGGGTCGCGATCGACAATCTGACAAAATGCGTTAAAAAAAGTTTGAGGAGTAGTTGTAATGTTATTTTTTTGAGGTTACTTGAAACAAACTCGGTCCCATAATTTGTCATAATATCTAATAAGAGGGCTGGAATTCGATATACTCATTTATATTGTCGAATGGAATCATTTCTGGGTCGTAAACCAATTTGGCGGAATCATCAATTTTCACGATAGATGTAAAAGGTAATATAGTTCTGAGGGGGGGGGGATTTCATTTGTCGTCCGGATAATAGTCGGCATGTATACCTGTCTCTGAAAATGGTTTAGTCTACAGTTGCCATTTGTCAGTGGCGATTTTCATTAGGGTTGAGGCAGACAAACACGGGATTTCATTTTGTGAATAATGGCTTCTATTCGCCGGTCGCTTGTACCTCCTGCGGATATTATCATCCGGAGACCTGCTTCTTCTAGTAGTGGAGTCAACCCCAGAGACAAAAAATCCCATTGGCGATCACCCCTGACGCCCTCTGGACATCGACTCCGGTAATTTTATGACTGCCATTTTATATGTCGTCTTTTTCGGCCCATCAGCCGCAGGAAGATAGGTCCCCCACCACATCATCAATCGAACTGCCCATTGATCACAATCATTTTTTTTTACATTTAATTTTGAATTTTAAAATTGGCAGCCTGCGATTTTTTCGAACTCGTTTAAATTGGATTTCCACGAAATGTTGTAGATATGTTTACGATATGGGACTTTGGGTATCATGAGGTTGTGCTAGTGGTCCCGTTCGTTATCAAATATGTGTGTGTCTGTGGTTCTCTTCGGAAATTCGATATGAAATATTATCTGCGCCCGTGCCGATATGCGATAGGTTCCACACCAATGATGAGGGGAGGACAGTTTCGCTTTGATTTATGTGAAATTCGGGAAGTACGTGAATACCTGCTAGGAGGAGAGCTGAAATGGCTTTTATGTGTGACTTTCTTTGGGGGGAGGGGGGATTGGGAACTGTGAACTTCATGCACAATGTATGTGTGATTGAAGCAGAGCACCGGTGAGCTCTTGTTATCAGTTGACGTCGCTAGTAGTGACAATAATTTAAGTTAAAAATGAGATAGCCTGTAGAGATGCTGCTGAGGCTTTTTCGCCGGCTGGATGTTGCATAGTAATTCGGACTAAAATGGTGTGTTACTCTATTTGTCAAAACTAATGACATTCTGCTTTGATGAATGAGAAACATTGAGAGATAAACACGAGGGTAATTTTTTTTAAGTAAGAACCGTTTGCGCATTGGACCGCGCAGATTGATGCAGAGAACTGTCTCACGGTCACTGTCTGTTACAAGTCCCTGCTTGTGTCGGATCTTCGTCTACTCAACATTGGAACACATCAAACGAAGAACCATTAACCCATTCGATTGTGAAGCGCGTTCAGGGATTACATTTTTATAAATCCAAAATGCATTCGCCCTACATAAAAACTACATCGTTAACTTGTTGAAATGTCTATATGGAGATAAATTGGGGATGTATAGTTCGAAACATGTCGAGGCTCTAAAACCAAAACCGCTGGCGCGACCTTCTTCCAACAAGTACCGTTTGTCTATTTCATGACCCTTATAGTCCTAAACTTGCGTTGTCAGATTTTGACCTGAATGAGTGTTGGGGAGGTAATCTTGCGGCGGGCTTAGATGACGGCGGAGGGATTACGTATCAATAAAGATTAGATCTTAATGGAGATTATGTAGAGAATTTATTAAATGCTATATTGATAAAAAATATGGATCAGTTAAAATTTGATGACTAATTATCATTCTTGTTGGTAGATTTTGAATATTGCCTGTTGACCCAGTGAATAAAGCATTTACGGATCCGCAACGATTTTTATCGCAGTAGCTCAGACGTTCACCTTTTTCCAAATTGAAGACAACCAAAAAGGGCAATAGAACCGAAAATTCGATAACCGATTTTCAAATTCAAAACATTTTGCCTAAGTTGAGATTTTCCGAACATGCGAGCTAAGCGCTATGTGTTCGCAATAATCGTCTCATTAAGGTATACTTAGCTGAACACGGTTACTTTGCTGTCAAGGTTTTTAAGGCGCTCCGAAAAAAAAACTAAAATCTTCTTTCACCAAACTTTTTTTTTTCAATTTCAAAGGCTTTACAGAATTTGCCAAACCTGGTGGAAATGTTTACCTCATTAAAGTTGTGCGCCCTAAGATTAAGCCGAAAATTGACACCCCGCGCCAAATGAGCGCAAAGATCGGCCCATTGTCGGCCGAAACCGGAAATGACGTTTTCACGTTGGTGCGTGCCACGGAGCGCGCGTGCCAGTTTTTCACTCCCGTGAAAGGCGGGCGCGCGACATGATTGATCGTATCCCGCGCGAGCCAAGTTGGCCCCCTTGCTTCCCCTCGCCATCCCATACGTCGCCCTTTCATTTTTACCCCCACCCCCCGCCCTGTTCCCTCGTCGCATTAAACCGACGCTCGAAACCCAACCGCACCGGGAGAAGAAAGAAAAAAATCTCATCGCGTCGGGTTCGCGCTTCTTTTCTTAAACGCGGAAAGTGATACGTCACTTTGTGGTCTCGGTGAGAACACAGTTTTGAGCATGCACAAGCGCCTATCTCTCCCCGGACTCTCACTCCTCCCCCGCTCTCCCAACCGCTTCCTTTTCATCAACGCCACCATGTCACCATTGCTACCAGATGAGGGAACGTTTCAGTTAAGACTGGGGGTGGGGAGATTGAGAAACTGAAAAACATATTTTAAGCAGTTTTCCATCTTCTGTCGTGGCTCGTGACTGCCTAATGTAGGTTCACTGCTCTCATGCATGTGTTAAAAAAGAGCCACTATAACCGGTTGCACGCCATCGCCGTTGCGGAAATCGGGACGACGGCGATTGGCAATTTCTTCGTCGACATCAACTAAATACTTGAGATTGTTACGTTGGTGCCGAAAATTTTATTGTAACAAAATTAAAACAGCGATCGCTTCCCCTTAATGTGTTTCCTCGTCTTATATTAAACTGTTATTTTCGTATTAGTTATTTACTCTTTAATCTCGTTTTTAAGTGTTCTGGGTCTTGATGGAGGACGTCTAGTTTCTATTGATCAGCGCCTATTACTGCGCACCTAATGGCAATGACACTTCTGTCACGAATCATTACGAAATTATCTTTTAGTTCGATCGAGAATGGCAAGGGGATGGAATATCCGATAATATAATGATGCTGTACAGGTATTCGTCCAAAAACTCATACACAATTGTATCATGTTTCACGGCACAGATATCAAAGTCTCGCTCTCCCTCTGACAAGCGGCAAGCGAAATTCCTGCCACACCCTGAATGAGCTCCGGCACTGCCCCTCGCCAAATCTGAAGTTGGCAATCATACAAGCAGCGGTGCCTCGCGCGAAAGCCGACTCCCGAAACTAATTTTGATACTCGCTCGTTCATCCGTGTTCATCCTCCCGCTCCCCTTCGCCCATCAGACACACACACCCACGCTGGATCCACTTCATCCACCGTTCATTAGCGTCCATTGTGCGCTCAATTATAAAGCCGCCGAGTGTTGTCGTTCGTTTGGCTCGCTCACTAATGGCGGTGTCATTTTTCACAAAGAGGGTGGTTAGGTGTAAGAGTACACAGAAACCCTATTCGTCAACATTCAGGTCCGTCATTAAAGAGTATGTCGCCTTTGTGTCGCTGTGCTCTGAGCCGGCCACCGTGCGCCTATGTGCCGTCAATTGCTCACACATTGGAGATGGTCATCGCGATAGCACCGACAAAACCCTTGGTTGAGCAGTAGTCTGATCAATCTTGTTTATGATCGTAACTGACGAAACCTACGTTTTTGGTTGGCGTCTCCGAGCACGAAAACGGCAGGAATCCACCATACTTTTCCCCCCAAAGATTGTTCCTTTGCCGTCCAATTCGTTAATTTTTCTGTTCTCTTGTCTTGTGTTTTGCAGCTACCGTGCCTGGCGGCAACGGCAGCGTCGGATGGCTAGGACGGGACGGCCTGTCGCGGGAGACCAGACAGCTGCTCGTCAACATGACCGGAAGCCTGGACCTGCAGCTGCCCTCTATCTACCACTACCTGCCCCACCTGCTGGGCAACCCCTACGCCCTGCAGCCGGCCTACAAGCTGGCCAAAGGACGTACCGGAGGTCAGTATCGCCATCTCTCGCCAAATATTCTCATCGATCCGATAAACTGGAATCCTATCTTTGTTTTCAGCAAGCTGTTTGGCGACGTGCTATCCTAAAGCGGCACAGGTGTTCTGAAATAAATTATATCGCGAAAATGTGGAATGTAAACGGTACCCTGAGTTGCAACGCGCAAGGGCATTTGTGAAATTGGCACTGAGTTTATTGTAGGATTTCAATTTGTCACTGTGAGAAATTGAAATGCTACAGAGAAAGTATTTGGAGTAATGGTCAATTTATTCGAGGGCAGGTCTGTCGGCCGGTTTTGGAATATATTCAAAATTTGTTTGGCTACTCATAAGACGTTAGGCGACCGATCGATCGATGTCTCGACTCCTCTCGACTCTAAGGTAGAAGTTATCACGTCTCGGTGGCCACAGTCTCTGGCACCTAGATTAATGCTTTTCGTGCGTGTCGACCGGGCCGATTTTGACTGTCGATTGTGCCGGTGATGGCAACGTAAGCACATCCTCCTCCGATATGGCACCGCCATCCCCACCCCATTATCTCGTTTCCTCCCCCTTGTACACCGCCGCCCCCACTCCCTCATCTCTTACAGAGTTTGTCTATCGTGTTTCTTAATGCACCTAGCTGCATCGTTATCTTTACCGAACGCGTACGCCGCATCTTCGTGGGGGGCGTACCAACTCTGAATGGGCCCCAATATTAAAAACCGATGTAAGAGTCCGGTCCCAAAGTTGAAAAGAAATGAGATTTAAAGATTTGAATTCGAATTTTCAGCATTGACACCCTACCCCCTACCCCTATCCGGATGAAGTGGGCTCGCAAATTCGACGGCCCTCTCATCAAATAGCGGTCGAAGTTGAAAATTAGGATTTTAAAAAATGAAATTAATTTGTTGATTGGATGTTGGCCTGGAGATTGTGGGGTCCTTGAAATCAATTGCTCGGGAGTTAGTCAGCCCAATTTTAAAGTGCGTGTTAAACGATTCGAATTTGAAGCAAAGTCAAAGTTTAAAACATTTTAAATTATTGAATCGAATTTTGAGCAGTCGGGCCCATAGGTGAGATATCCTCAATGATCGCCCCGGAGTCCGCCCCTTCGATGTACTGCGCACCATCTTCCACAATGTACTTCCAAGCACCTTGCGGACAGATTAGAAATGGGTGTGTCCCGTCTCTCCCGGCCATTTTAACCCTCCACCTCCCCATTACCTTACAGCCCCATTACATTAGTGTGACTTCCTCCTCCTTCTCCTCTTCCTCCCCTTAACCACCCCCTTGACATCAGACGTATTGAAAGATTCCACGAGAAGAAGAGGTGGGTGGCGGGGGAATATCAGGCGCAAATTAAAGCAGTCGCCAGATTTACGGAAGTTGCCGTTGATGCACGACTCTTTCGCTGTGTCTTGAGTTTGCATAATCTTCTTTATTGATTTTGTACCTTTTTCATTATATTTTCTAATTGGAAAGAAGTCGCGTAATCCGAAGTTGGTAGCGGTTCAATTATGGAGAGGATCTTGTCTAAGCCGCCCTTCATTTTGTCGACGCCGCTGCCACAAGAACTCAAATATCGCGTCTCCTAAGGAGCCTTTTACACGATTGATCTTTAAACGTTTGCTACAAGGAAATGCCATTCCGTGATAAGTACGACTCGTCGTAGCCCAGTCGGAATTGTGACCGACTGTGGCTCGGCGGTCCCGGGTTCGATTCCCGGCGCGAGCTCTCGAAAATTTCGATCACGGGGTCGGGGTACTGGACGTGTGCCACAGCACAGAACGTCTATAGTACAGTTGATAAGGGGTAAAAAACTTACGACGCCAAAATTGTTGCGTGTGTCCGGCGCATCATTGCTCGTAATAAGGGATAACCGAACAACTGTACAACTGTGGACACGGGGTCTTCGGATGGTCAGACTCGAAAGCGATTTGCAACGAGTGTCGATAGGAATAGTGTCCTGTCAACCTCTTTGAACTTGTTTTTCAATCTATTTTTCTCCCTTTCTCTGTCTCCGTTCATCGATCGACTTTAGATTTGATTTTTTGCGTTTTGTGCTTTTCTGGTGCAGTGTCGATGGTGATGGGCGTGCCCACAGTCAAGCGCGACATCCAGAGCTACCTTATGACGACACTGCAGAATCTGATCGAGAACATGAGCCAGGACGAGCGCGACGATTGCGTCATCGTGGTTTTCATCGCCGAGGTAAGCCTGAACCTGTGTCCTTCTCACTTACGTTGCACAATCACCTCTCGCACGGTGACATCACGTGAGGCAGTCTCTCATAATAAACATTTATAATAAAAACGCCTCCGTAGTTCATTTTCAGCTATTGATTATTTTTCTGAACATGAGGAATTTTTTTCTACTGCAGCTCACCGTTTTTAGTGTACAGTACACATGAATTCGCCGCATGTGTTTATAGTTTAGCTGCATGTTTGTGGAGGTTCTGTTTATAGTTGCTGACTTACTTTTTGTTAGCGAGCTGCGAATGGTTGGGCGGGAGGATTCGACAATAAAATATAAGATGCAGCCGTTACTCGTGTGACACATGTTGAATGTGTAGGCCATGTGACCCCCCCACGTCGCCCAACACGACATAATCGTCTCTGCCGTGTCCGCCTCAGCAGCTGCCCATACACGGAAATGGCATCGACATAATGTGAACATTTTCAAGCACGGTTGCACTGCAGTCCACCCGAAGGCGTTCCTTGTGCCCCCTAGCTGTACTTAACCCTTTTTGTATCCTCTTTCAATTTGTCATTTCTGAATGGCTTAATTTCCCTGTACGGTTTCCCTTTACGATTTGCCAGAGCGACAATGTAGAATGGAAACGTTCATATATCGATCGACACAATTATTATTTATTACTTCTGTCGTACGTAATGCTGCTTTGTCAGAGTGGCCCGTTAAAATTTAAGTCAATAAAATAGTTTTTTATCCACTGACTTTGCCGGGAATCGAAATTTAAGATATCTGTGACGCTCATTGTTAAAGTTTTGTTAGCGTGCATCTCTTGTTCTCTGGAGTCGAACTCTCCGTTTTCCCTCTCATCCATCTCATTCCCTCTGTCCTGGAATAGATGTTCATTTTTAGGTCTGTACCAGCAATTCTCTTACTAGCGTAAACAAAAGGGATCTCCTTGTTGGGCGACCTGACCTGAGGCGCTGATCGACGCCTCACAGAGTTGATTGCTCGCTAGACGAACGCAACCCGTTTCAACTCTTGCTTTTTCGATGTTGTAATAGACTCGGCCGTGTTGTCACCATTTTGATCGATCTGCGGTCGCCTGGGGATTGGCTCACGTCAGGCGTACGCGCTCGATGACGTCACGAGTATATCTTGGGCGAACCAGTGACCTCCTTTGGCGGAGAGGCGCGTGCGTAGACACACGGCTATTTTTGGCAACGCTTTTATTTATTTTCGTGTCGCTCGTTGCTATTCTTGGCGCCCAGATCTCAATCGGGGCCAGGGGGAGGGAGAGAGAACTTGAATTGGGAGAGAGGTGTTTTTTTGGTGGGGGAGTGCCGATTCCCTGAAGATTTTCGGATCTCCCGAGTGAAAGAGATTGAGTAGTGTCCCTGCTCAGACACGTGAGCTGAATCGAATTTGCTCCACTCCTCCCAACTATGATTTGATTGTTGTCACTCGCTTGCCAGCTTCCTGTTTTGAGTCTTGGGAGTCCGGTCATGTCTAAGGACATTCACGCCGCCTTAAGGACAGCGAACGCCCGCACGACACCCGTTAGACCCGTGCTGAGAGCTACCATACCAAATGCGCACTGGCAATGCCCATGTTATGTCCACGGGGATCGGGAGGACACAAAAAAGATAATTAATGGAAGTACGCAACAGGCGTATCGTTCACAAGATCCGAGAGTAGTGTTTAAATGTTTACGTTCAGTGTGACTAATATTTTTCGCCACGTTCGCACTCCTCCAATTTGTCAAATTCTTTGGAGATTAGTCAAACCGATACTGCGGATTAGTGTTTATTTTTATTTCCGATTCTTTGACGTGTTGAAGGTGACGACTCGGGCCAAAGCCCATTTGAGGGACCGTCTGTCCATAATTGGGACGGGGAGGGGTGTCGAAATGTGGTCTAGGGGGTACCACCGGTGTTGTGCGCGCATTATCTATCTACCCCGTTCCCATTTCTCCCTCGTTTCGGTTGTAAATGCGGGAGCTTTTAGCGTGGACACCATTCTGCACTTTGCTGCATGCGTTAGAGATCAGAATGCGGCGGGCAGGAGGAAATGGGGCGATAACTAAACGTAGGCATGCGCGATGTTCTAGTACTCTGTATGTCCCCATCGCCGGACCGGCATCGTCCTCCGCTTCAGAATGCTCTGAGAGCGAATCGTCGGTGGAGTTATAGGCGTTGGTGGCCGAGCTGTCCTTTCGGGAGGAGGTCTAGACTAGGTGGGTGTGGGTGGTGGATGGTTATCTTTATTGGCCGCGGTATCGATCGTCGAAGTTGGTGACACCAAATTCCAAGTATCAAAGGAGTGGAAGAAACTACAGGAATGGGGGAAATAGGCTACAAATAAATAAATGGTAGAGGAATTTGATGCCATAATAGGAAGAATCTACTTCATTAATTTTTTGTTCCTACATTTAATAAATATTAATCCGAAATCAGTCGCACGTGATGATATTTCATAATTCAAGTGGATATCAAGATTTTTTCGGTTAATTATTTCTCTATATATTTTGGTGATATTTTATTTACAGGGTCACCACAAACACACATTCTACTAAACAATATAAGTAGATAAGAGGCAAAGTCGTACTTGAAATATAATAAAATAAAATATTCATAATAAATTCATAA